>MU005999.1:0-47979 GCA_010093745.1 Piedraia hortae CBS 480.64
GTAGAGATTTGTATGCAGGTACACATCTGCTCACAATTATAATAAAAAGCGTTCGGGAAACGTCGGCACCACACCGGCGGGTTAAGCCATGCCACTACACCCGACAGTTTGGATAGCCGTGCATCCGCAGGACCAGTCAAGGGGAATCTGCGTGGCACCGTTACCCAATATGAGCGCACGCCGCAGGCACGGGTGCATGTGGGTCAAATCGACAGCCATTCGTGCGCCTGCGTCCGTTCTAGACGGATAGAGCCGTCTTTCATTGATTCAACTGCCGGGCCGTGCCTGGCACCAGACACGGAGCTTGATCTAAAACGAAAACCCGGTATATGATGTCCAAGATATAATGTACTGTGGGTCCTGTAAGAGAATTCTATATAGTTCAGGACTTCTTCACGCGCAAAAAATCCCGGTTAACGGTTCGCTGCCTCTCTCCTGTACCTACTCCGCAATTTGGAATATCCACGTCACGTTCCGGGCGCGGAATCTGCAGCCCTCTCGACGCCACCGATTTTTTTCCCGCGTGGACGTGATGGCCATGAGACAATGGGCGGCCTCGCAAAGCGTGGGTTCATGGGCTAAACGCCAAGCGTTGCTAAAATTATCATTTACGGTTGCCAAGCATCAAGTTCGGCCGTATAAAATGATTTGCACCATGGTTGGTTCCATGGTCGGATCTGCTGCAATGCCGATCAACGGCAAGCCATGTTTTGCCCGCCAGCCATCCATTGACTGGCGAGGTTCATGTACCGGTGGCAACGCCCGCGCGTCTGTGCCTTCGTTCAGCGTTGGCGGCATAATAGCCATTACGGCCATGGCAGTGTAACCACCAGGTTGCTGCCGAATGTCGTTTGGAAGCATAAGGGCTTGACCGACGCCAACCCAGACCAAACCCCTGCCTCGTCTACCCGTGGCGTCATGTTGTGCAGCGCACCATCTGGGTTGTGGAAACTTTTTGCGTACTCGACGAAATGTAGTATTGCCACAGCTTTCATACGCCAGGCAGCCAACGAGTTCGCGCTGGCCACGCCCATCACAGATGTTTATGCAGGAGCGTCTGCAAATCTTCCTTTTTTCTTCCCTCATCCCACCCACACCTCCTTCACCCCACCAACCACCATTCCTTTGCAGCTTTATGGATATCGCCCAGCCGGAGTTTTAAAGCCGGCATGTTGTGTTGTGTCCCACTCCCTCGTGTCGACCAAATCCTGCTCCTTGGACCACCTCGGCGGATCGCACGCCTGCTGACATCCTCACGACACACGCAATCATGGCTTCGTCCTCATGGGGCAACTACAGCTCGTCTGGACCGTCCCAAAACTCTGGCAATCCCTCCATGGCTAGCCGTTCTCGAAGGCCCCAAACCAGACAATTGCTTTCTTGCACCAAATGTCGAGAACGAAAAGTGAAATGCGATCGTACGAAGCCCTGCTCGGCTTGCTGTGCGAGGGGTCATCCAAGAGAGTGTGAATTCATTGTAAATGAGGGCAGCGACTACGGTCCCATTGTGCAGTCATACGAGATTCGCCAGCTACGTGCTGAGAATCAAAGGCTGAGGATGCGTATCTCGGCCCTCGAGAGCAAAAGCGGTGAGCTGGAAGAGTCAAGCTCCAAACCAGCAGCCTCACGGGCAGTACTTGCTCGCCAGCGTCGATTTAAAGCGAGCGGCCGCATAGACAACTTGTATTTTGGGACACCGGAGCTCGCTAACATCGTCCATGACGTGAGTTTGGTCACTTGCAGTTGCATGATAAGACTGACCACGGCAGTTTGCAAACCTCAATATTGGCTCACACTCGCTCACGCATACTTTGCCTATGCCAAGACCGTTGGAAATTTACCGCCCTGATGAGTTGCGGTACCCTTTTCCAGTCTTCCATAACTGGACTGGTCCCGAGGCAGCAACAGCCCTCCTTCGGACCCTACCAGACCATGATGAACTCTTCTCCCTTCTTGATGACTTTCAAAGACGAGGGCAAATTAATTCTTATCCGCACGGCCCTGATGAAGTGCCTAAGAAGGAGGTGGAGCGGTTCTTGGCTGACGCCGATACAAATGCTCAAGCACATCCTGACATGCTCGCTCTCATTTTTGCCGCGCTAGCCACGGGTCTGCAGGTGGGTGAATGGGACAGAGCCGGAGGGCGTTGGGACAAGGATTCAATTGCCAAATCAACGCAGAATGGAGAAATTTACATCGCAGCAAGCATGCAGGCACTCCGCCTGGCGTCTTTCATGAGCCAGCCGACCATTCTCGCTATCCAGACCCTTCTCTTGATGGGTTCCTACCTCAGCAACTCGGGTCAATTCCTCGATGCCTGGACCCTCTTTGGCACAACGATTCGTCTGGCCCATTCCATTGGCTTGCATCGCAACCCCCGATTCCTCGACCCTACGCCTCCTCTGCGTGAGTGCATGATCCGGCAATCACTTTGGTGGTGGATGCTTCACCTTGACCAACAGTACTCGGTCACACTTGGCCGGCCACTTGGCATATCCGGCATGGGAGACTGTCCTCCACCGGACAGCCTCACTACGCATACCATTATCCTGCGACTGGGCGATTTTATCAACCACTACACCATCATGGCTCGGCAAATCCTCAGCAGTGACGGCATGATTGTTGCGTCCAAGATTGACGGCTTTACCGACGATTTGATCAGTCTTTGGGAAACAATGCCCCAGGAACTGCAGTGGAACGAAAGCTGGTCGCGGCGAGAGACGATTTTGCCAGAGTGGCCGATGGATGTCATTTCTGCTCACTTGTTCACCAAGGTCCAGTTGTTGCTCATCCTGCTGAATCGTCAGCGAGGCGAGCAGACGCGATCGACTACCACCCCAGCCATGGCACAGAGCTCACCACTTCGAACAACTGCATCTACACGCCAAACTCGGCCCAACGCGAGCGGTGCACCTCATCCGCGTCCGTCTCCGGTCAGAGGACGGGAGCTGGTCATCAATTCGGCAGTTTTGCTACTCAAGACGTTTCTCTATTTCTACTACCGACGTCCCACAGTCTTGTCGTGGTGGACCGTGGAACAGCAGGCTTTCCATGCCTGCATGATTGTCATCCTGGATGAATGGGAAGTGGGCAACGATCTAAACCACTGGCTTGTCACACAGGTCTACATTGCGTTCCGAGATCTGCAGCAGAACGGGGTGCACAAATTGGCGAATTTGGCAGTCAAGAAGATCTCCGCGGCCCTATCCCTCCTAGCACGCCGAAAAGACGAGCGCAGTGGTCTCCCAACACAGCCAATGCCATTGCATTCCGACTCTAATACGTTCAAGGACTGGCCAATTGACACAGTCATGGGACATCGTGGTATGTTTTTATTGGAAGACCCAGGGCTGCAATCGTACGAACCACCAGCCTTTCAGCCTTTGAGCTGGCAAATGATCGGACTCAATACGAATGTAAATGCGAATCATCTCTCGGAAATGATTGCCTCGCACATTCCCGTCAGCGATGTCTCACCCGCTCCCTTTCCCGTTATTACCCGTCCCTTCTTCCACAACCCTTCCTACAACACGTCATCAGAACAGCAATCCAGCCAACCCGTTACCCAGCCTCATGTACAAATGGCACCATCTCCGTTCCTCGAACACACTTTCCCAAATACGCCCTCCGCGCCCCAATCGCAGAGCACATCCACCACGTCGTTCGCACAGCAGTTTTATCAACCCAGCGGTATCCGCCGCAGACAGGTATACCAGCACCAGTCCTCCGGGGTACGGTCATCCTTGAGCCGACATTGACAATTCTAATGAAGGCGTGCAAGGTTACGAGACTTTTCTCTTTGTTATAGGCATCACTTGTGCATCTGTAATATCATATAGCATCTGCATTCTTATCCAGTCGCTGTAAACGAGGAGAACGAAATGGGAATGGGTGCTGCAGCACCAATGGTTTTTTGCTACTACAAAGTCTATGTCCATAGTGCGTTGAATGACTCGCAGACTTCATCTTGTGTCCAGAAGAAGGTATCATCTACAACCCATAACGCCCGCATTCACATCATAACACCTGCTCATTGCAAATTACGTACACTGCTCTGAAGCCCTCCTAGGCGAAGGCGGAGCCATTAATGACGCGGGGCCGTCTTTGAATGCCACGCCAACGGCGAGGGCGAGAGTAAGTGTGAACTTGAGCCACAGCCAAGGCGAGTGTTTTGAGACTTCTTCGGTCTCGGGGTTGCAGATTCTCTTGCCAGGGCCGGACATGATATCCGGACGGCTAGGGTTGCGGGATGGCGGAGGGGTGAGGGGAGGAAGAAGCCGGTTGCGTGTCATTGGTCCGAGGAGGACGCCAACCAGCCACCACTGTACGCCGCGAAGAGTGCCTGATAGACGCGGATTGCGGTTCACCGTCGATACCAGTTGACGTGCCATGCGGTGCCATGTGGGCATGGCGCCAGCGTCCATTGCACAGTGTGTTGGGCTGTGTGGCCACGGACTGGACCATGTCGAGCTCGACACCTCTCGCAACTCGTACTGAAGGGTCGCTGCTGGCGTCGGTGTTACCTCCGTGCCCAGTTCGCTTGGAGAGGATGCGGTTGACAGCGTCGCCCTGCGGCTCATGGGAGAACCATCGGTGTCGCAGGCGGATGACGAGGTCGGCAGGATGAGCGGCTTCAGAGCGATGCTACCGCCAAAACGCCGCATCCTACGGGGCCTGTTGCGTGCTTGAAAGCCCTGCCAACTTGACGTGGTCGGAGAGTCATCGGCACGCGGAGAAAATAGGGATTCGCTGGTTGGCGATGTCGCTCGCACGAGCACGGGAGTCATCGGAGATGAGGGCAACGTCTGGCTATGGCGGTCTGGAGAGACGGCAACACGGGCAGTGGGGAAGAGCGGGACCATGGAGACAGGCCGCGAATGACGTCCAGGAGGAGCAGAGATGTCAACACGCGTGGGAGACTCGGCCAGCAAGCCAGACACAATCTCGAATCGCTTCTCAATTTGTTCATTGGCGGCTTCGGCATCCGCCCGCTGCCGCTCTACCTCGGCCAGCCGCGCGCGTGTCATTTCCAGCTCGTGCTGCAGTTGAATCAAAGTGTCCTTGGCCTGGCGGAGCGCGAGTTCGGCTGCATGGCTCCGTTGGGCTGCGTCGCGCACCGCCTCGTCCACACGCTCTTCGTACTTGGCTTCCCACCCGGCCACATCGGCGTGCAATCGGCGAATTTCCTGGCGCAGATTGCGCTCGCGAGCTTTGTGTTCGCGCGTCAAGGTGGGCGAATTCAGTGCGCGCAGTCGTGCTTCGGCCGCGGCCAGCTCGGTCTCAACATGCTCGACGTACGATCTTGCTTCGCCGCTCGCTGACCGCCGCGTCCCGGCCACCGATCGGGACTTGACTCGCAGACTGCGGCGCCCGCCGCGCGGCGGTGTGGGCTCCGGCGAGGTCGGCGGCGGAGAGGTCGCCAGGGGCGTTACACGGCGTGGAGGAATGGGAGATGCGCGGAAGCCGGCATTACGCAGCTGCAGACGCCGTGCTTGTCTTGAGGTTCCAGGCCCAGACAGTCTTGGTGATGGTTGCTCGGGCTGCTTGGGTGGAGATTCGGTCAGCCGCGGAGATGCTGGGGGAGGCGGAGAGTTCATTGGAGTCGCCGTTGGTGAAGGAGATCGAAGCCAGGCAAGTGTTGAGACCACACGTTTGCCGGCCCACGTTTCCGCCACACGGTCGCATACCAGAGCCGCGGCCGAGGTCAGCAGCGGCCGCTCGGGAGTTGCCTGGGCGGCCCGCGCCGGCACGGCTGTTGCCATGCAGCGACTTGCGCATGCGGGGGACATTACGTCTTGCGTGCAGATGACGTTTTCCCGTCTTACGACGACGTCGTTTGCGGGGGGAGCGTGAAGGAACGCTTCTTAACGACTTGCCTTGTATGCTCGGTGCGTCGTCCTTCGCATTGCGACAATTTCAAACTGTGGGACCTCATCTGGACCCATTGCCACTGCACACGTGAAGCCGTTGTGCAGCGTAGCCTGTCAATTTCGCTCCTGTACGCCCTGAAACCTTTCCTTTTGACGCCCTGAATCGTCTTCTTTGATGCGCCGTTTCATCGATATCTTGTAGCCCTGGCCATGAGGGCCCTGCCCAACCTCGATCCTAGGGGCTTCTTTCCGAAATTTGCATATCACAAAGTTTCCCTTGGCGAATCGTCTAGGGCACGGTGGCGGTTCAAATTACTGGGCCTGATCGCTGCCCTGCTCGTTGCATACTCTCTGTTGCGGTGGTCAAACGCTCCACTCCGCGTGGCCAAACAGTCCGATGCACCGACATTCGCTTGGCAGCATTTCCAGCCGTTGACTGGCTACTACAATGACATTCGAACCCTGGTTCCGTATGGCCAATGGCGACCGGAAAACGGTTACAATCTTTCTGACCCAAGCAACGAGGCCTCATTGAGTGCCCCTACACAACCAGAGGCTTTCAATCCCTACAGCCAGCCCACACAGCAATGCTATCTTGACGCTGCGGAAAAAGTCCCTGCGCCTGACGTTTACGCTTACACCGGCTTGCCCAACATGCGCCGGAGCCGCTATTTGGAAGCTACTCTGAGCTCGGGCTGCGAAACGATATCTGCTTCGATCGTGTCGGGCGCTTGGTCCCCTATGGCTTTGGATACGCAGAGAAGCTCGGCGGCCTTGGTATCGGACGTGTATCCGAAAAGGATAGTGAATTTCTCACTGGCCCCATCGACTATCGTTCAGTCGACTGGGGTGGTGCTCAGAAAAGCTGTCGAGAACGCAACAGTCCGAAGCATCGCCAGGCATTTGTCCTACGTGCGTGGACCGGTTTTGACTGGACGCCATACCGAATATTGGCTACTCGTGCGCTCATCAACGAGTTGTCTCTTCGTTCGGGAGGCGAGTACGATGTGCACATCCTGCTTCATGTGCGTGACGACGGCATCCCCATCTGGGCCGATGCGGGCGTCTACAACGCGACCGTACAGGCAAACGTTCCCAAAGAATTTTGGAACATGACGACCCTGTGGTCAGAACGGCTAATGCGCACATATTATTCCAACCCGTTTGGCGAAAACTTTGCGCCCATGGCTGGGTCCAGCGTACACGGTGTGTATCGAAGCGCTCACTTTGCGCTCCAGTGGTTTTCCCAGCATCATCCCGAATATGACTTTGTGTGGAATTGGGAAATGGATGTTCGATACAGTGGTCACTACTACGAGTTGGCCTCGCGTATTGGTGCTTGGGCAAGACAACTGCCTCGCAAAGGCATGTGGGAGCGAGCGAGTCGGTTTTACATTCCTGCCCGGCATGGTGATTGGGCCAACTTTACCCTTTCCGTCGAGCGGGAAATGGTTGAAGAAAAGCAGCAGCCTGTTTGGGGGCCAGTCGATTTCGCTCAGGGCCCGCCTCCGCTGCTGAATGAGACGCAGCCTCTTGTCCCTTACGACCAAGACAATTACGTTTGGGGCGTCGGTGAAGATGCCGACTTCGTCACCTTCAATCCCATCTTTGATCCAAGCAAAACCAACTGGGTATTTCGCGAAGATGTAACCGGATTCGACCGTCACAAACCCATCCCTCCAAGGCGGGCTTCAATCATCACCATTTCCCGACTTTCTCGCCGTCTGCTCAACATCATGCATCGCGAGGTCTGGGACAGGCGTCATACAATGTTCACAGAGATGTTTCCTGCCACGGTCTGCTTGCATCACGGGCTTAAAGCCGTCTACGTTCCCCATCCCGTTGCCTTTGATCGAGACTGGAACCTCGAACATGCAGACGCGGTATTCAACCACCCCACTGAGCCGTGGGCAAGTCCTTTTGGTTGGGGTGAGCACAATATGTTTGGAGGAACGCACTACTACAACTCTATCTTTGCTGGAAATTTATGGAGGCGTTGGTTAGGCAGCGAAGGAGACAAGCAAGAGAAGGAAACCGGACGGATGTGTCTGAGATCGCTGTTGCTTCATCCCATCAAGAAGGAGTGAGCTCCGTAATGTATGTATGAATGAATATCATAATTATTATCATAGCTACAGTTCCTTGAACGGTTAAGCGCGAACGGTGGCGGCTAGCGGCCGGGTCCACCACAACGTCATAAGTCCGGTCGCAGACGTCATCGACCAACCTTTTGGCTTCCCCGGCCGGGGGCCTCACTTCACCTCCCCACCATGTCGACCATCCAGAATCTCAAAAATTTCATCCGCCATGGTAAGCAGGCTCGAGACACACGGTCACCGCCGGACCAGGCAACGACGCAGGTATCGGCCGTCCATGCCCAGACGCACCGCCGTCGTGGTCGCTCGCCCGATTGGGGAATCAGCGAGCCAAATGTGCACAAAGAGGAGCGGTCACGTCACCACGCCCCTCAGCCCCACGAGAACTTTTCAAGCCCCGCAGGCGATGGACGCAACGTTGCCGCTCGCGCCGGGAATGTAGCAGCCACCGCCGTTGACGACCGACAAAAGCGAGAGCGCAAACAAAAAGAATACGATCAAGCAATGCTCCAAAAGATTGTCGCCGAAGAGCGAGAGAGCAAAGGGAAAATGCCCGTCTACGCGGGTCTGGAGAGATGGCGGCTGATTGAGAAAATGGGCGACGGCGCGTTCAGTAATGTTTATCGCGCCAAAGACTTGCTGGGAAATCAGGGCGAGGTGGCCATCAAGGTGGTGCGTAAGTCTGAGATGAATTCGCAACAGGTGAGTCCGGCGTAACTTGCATCTAATGCGCTGCCTGACGTTTGCAGCGCGCCAGCGTTCTCAAAGAAGTGCAGATTATGCGCCAACTTGACCATCCCAATATTGTGAAGCTGGTAGACTTTTCTGAAAGCAGGGAGCATTTCTACATTACGCTCGAGCTTTGCCCTGGCGGTGAGCTCTTTCACCAGATTGTGCGGCTTACATACTTTAGCGAGAACCTGTCGCGGCACGTCATCACCCAGGTAGCAAAGGCGCTGGACTATCTCCATGAAGAAGCGGGCGTCGTGCACCGCGATATTAAGCCCGAGAATCTGCTGTTCTACCCCATCCCCTTCATCCCTACCAAGAATCCTAAACCAAAAGGTCCAGAGGACGAGGATAAGGAAGATGAAGGCGAGTTTATTCCCGGCAAGGGCTCTGGTGGTATCGGTGTCATCAAAATTGCAGATTTTGGCCTCAGCAAGGTCGTCTGGGACACGCAAACGATGACGCCCTGCGGCACCGTCGGCTACACGGCGCCAGAGATCGTCAAGGACGAGCGCTACTCCAAATCCGTTGATATGTGGGCGCTCGGCTGCGTTCTTTACACGCTGCTCTGCGGTTTCCCGCCCTTTTACGACGAAAGCATCCAGGTGCTCACCGAGAAGGTTGCCCGGGGACAGTACACGTTCCTTTCGCCGTGGTGGGACGACATTTCCAAATCCGCCCAGGATCTTGTATCACATTTGCTCACAGTCGATCCTGACAAGCGTTATGATATTGGGCAGTTTCTCAACCATCCCTGGATCCGCCAGACTAATGAGCCAACGCACGCTGCGGCAGACGCTCCGCCGCTTGCCACGCCGCTCTACACGCGTACGGCACCAGTGCTTGACGAGAGATCCCCAAGCCCTGTAAAACAAGACTTTAAATATCTTGACGAGACGCCTGGAGCAGGACGACGGGGCGACTTCCGTTCACCGGGTGCTATCAACCTACGTGAAGTATTTGACGTGGGCTACAGCGTCCACCGCCAAGAAGAGGAAGCCAAGCGACGCATGAAGCAGGGCTACCGCGCAGGCGGTCCGTTGGATGCTCTCAACGAAGACGAAGAGAACGGCCGCGCCTCGTCCAAGGTAAGCCGGGCGCATGAAGACGTCAGTGGCATCAGTACCCAGATGCGAGACACAAAGCTGTCGGCAGCAGCACAGGCAAGACGTGCAGCAGCAGTTCCTAAACCACAGGCACGGGGTTACGGACAACACAGCGCCGAAGTCGCCGCGGCTGCCAAACGCCAGGTGCGCAACAAGGCGGGAGAGTTCGAACTGTCACTTGACAACGCCACGTTACTCGGACGACGGGGTAAAAAGACTCCAATGAGCAGCGGTTTACGACAGGAATTGGTACAGTGATTAATTAGACTCGCTTTTCTCCTTGCATCATGTTAGAGGTTGCGTAATAGCTGGCGTTGGAGCAAAGTATTCGACTGGTTCCTTCCATATAGCCATCAGCCCTTCCTTCCCTTCCCCTCAGGCGAAGCAACCCTGCTCTGCAATGGTGTTGGACTCCCACTAGTAATGGTAATAACACTACCCGGGGCGGAAATCCCCTCAGCCAACTGTGCAACCCTTTTCGGCATCCTCTGGTACGTTGGAGACGCAAGCCTCATCCGCTTTCGTCCTGACTGCTCCACACTCTGCTGCGTTCTTGACGGACGCTTCCTCAACTCCCTAGTCGCATAGCGGGGGATATTCTGCGCATCTGGATCCTGATGACCGATCCTGCGGGGGTCAAAGGTATACCCGTATAAGTCCGCCTCTTTTTTATCTTCGAAAATTTGGGGGTCGATGGGCAGGTTTGGGGGACGCATTGTACGACGGGGTATCTTGGCGTGGGGGGCTGTTATCCTATCCAGAGCTTGGTATTCTGTTTGAAGAACTTGAAGAGCTTTGGCTGCGTTTGAGGATAAGAGTTTGAGGTTTGAGAGGGGGCGGGTTTTGGGGTCGTGTTTGAGTAAGGAACGGACGATTTGGTCAGTGTTTAGACAGGAGAAATTTTGGCGGAGTTGGCGGTCTAGATCGTCGCCTTCGTTTTCGTGACAGCGCCATTCGGATCGGAAGACGGGAGGGAGGTCTTTTTCCGTCAATATGTCTTCGTGCGGTGCCAGCATTGGTTTGGGGGCTTCTTGATTCCGGACGGGAGTGCGTTGGCGGCGTCGACCCCGGGGCTGGGTTTCTTCGTTGTTGACTGTGTCCTCGGGTGAAGTTACACCTGCTGTGTTCTGTAGTTGTGATTGTTTCTTGATATCATCAGCTTGCGCCTTGGTAGTCTGGCTCCATTTGCCTCCTCCTCGGTATATCCAGGGGAGCTGTGGCCATTTGTCTGGGCCATCCGCTTTAAGGAACAAAGCGGTCAAGGGCGAAGGCTCGTCCGTCCCTGTCATTACCTGTAAAGACGGTATTGATGAGGCACGGGCCTGGCTATCATCGGTCTTGCAGTCGTTTGCCGCAGGCCCTCGCCTGGCTATTTTGTTGTGACTACCGGGTGGCGGCGTGCCGAGTGCCCACCGGCCTTGACCCTTGTGGTAAAAGTTCAAGTGTGGATGGGCGTTCACGTAGGCCGATGAAAAGAGTTGCAGCGGAGTGGCTTGCGACTTCTCTTGACTGGCTTGCGATTGGGATCGCACAGTAACAGCAGCACCTGGTCGTGACCCTCGGGCATACTTCCCCTGCCCACGATGGTACCACTTTTCCTCCGGATGCGCAAGCACATATGCCTTGTCCACCAAGTCATACTTTTGCTTCTGTTCCGTAGACTCAAGTCTCTGCGAGTCATCATGGATAGATAGACTGGGACTTCCTTCCTCGATGGATCGGCTGGCTCGGCGTTTCCGAGACTTTCCGGGAGTGGCAAGAGACGAGCTCTGGCTAAGGAGGTCTGACTTTCGCACATAGCGGCCCTTTCCTCGATGAACCCACTCGATTTCTGGGTGCATGTCCTTGTAGGTCTTGTCAACTAATGCTCCAGTAGGGAGATGATCCCTGGAGTTGTTTCCCTGAGGCACAGGCCCCGACAATTGGGCGTTAGCCAACCATCTTTCCGGAACACCTTCGGCTTTGTTATGAAAGCTTTGATCCGCCTCATCTTCGCTGACTTTGTACATTTCAGACGAGTCTTCCGAATCTGATGATGTGTTATAGAAGCCCGGCAAATCAGGGCGAGGACGAGCCTGGCGACCAAGTAAAAGTTCGCGTGCTTGACCGGTAGGAATGTCCAGTTGCTCCCACATTCCTCTTCGCTCATTGTGTGATTCTGGAGCTGGTTGAACATTGAGCTCTTGGACATCCAATGTGCCAGCTGTTGTGCTGCGCGATCGCCTACCTGATCTAATGTTGTTAGCCGTGTCCGTCTTCGTTTGTTAATTGCCGGTTCGTGTTGACACAAACCAACCGAAACATAAAGAAAGACTTACCTTCCGCGCTTCGAAAACGAACCGTTGGGGTTCGTTGCGACCTCATCCACCGGTAACCATCGTCCTTTGCCGCGATGAACCCATGTGATATTCGGGAATCGGAGTGTGTGTTCTTTGCTGAATGTACCATGATGATTACGTCCATGTTCAATCTCGTTGTTATGATTACTCTGATCGTTGCTTTGAGCGATGGTCCTATGCACAGACTCGTCGTGCACTTTTCGTAGCAGTCCCGGTGGAAGTTTGATCGTTAAATATCGACCATTCGATACCGTAGCTGAGGTTCTAACGCGCCTCTTTCCTTCTACTTTATCGCTCATGTCGATTTCTGGAACATCGAGTTTACTGACAGGCTGAGGGAGCAGCCTGGGCGTTGTAGACAACAAAGATGTAAGTTGTCGCTGTTGGCTCAAAGGTTTATCGTTTACCTCCATGCAGCTCATCACTGGGCTGCTAATCGAATACATGGTGTTGACTGTCTCAACGTTTTGAGGAGGTTCTGTTGGATTGTGAGTTGTGGCTTTGGTTGGCCGTGGGAACTTCCGGAAAGCAACGGCAAATCCCGCGATCTGAATCAAATTTCAGCGAAACGGTTGCAACGTTCTTGGAAAAAAAGTCAGACAAGAGATCGTTGTGGGGGTGTGCAAGTAATCAGAATTGAAAAATTGAAAGGGATGTTTTGAGTCAGGTAAAGTTCGACGTGCGATGATTGGCTACCACCTTTCAAAGTTTGGAACCAAACCCGATTCGGCACCACAGACTTTGCAGAAGAATTATAGGATAACCAATAACTGAGATTGCTGAAGGAATGGATAGCCTAGCACTATATAGCCCTTGCTGCCTCACCACCCACTCCCTCTTCTTCAACTCGCTTCTTGCCATGACCAAGTCCTCCCTCACCAACTCCCATCCGTCGTGCTACATACTTCTGGGCTACAACGCCGATAGCTATGCTGAGGCTCCCCTCCAGCCACTCTGCCACCCACTCGCGTGGGTCAACGCCGCCAGAGTTGATAATCTCTTGAATGGATTCCGGCAGGTTTTCGCCCTCAGACGGCCGGGCATCGATCCAATCTACCCATTTTTGCGGCAGGGACTGCGATATGGTCGAGAAACAGATGCTGTGGATGGGGTCGTGGAGATATATAGCAAAAGCCACGACATCTTCGGCCGTTTCTTCTGGCTCAACGACACCAGACGGAGCAGCCTCGGCCTTTTGACGTCCGTCACCGGCAAAAAGAGACTTATCAGCGGTATAACTAACGGCTTGGACCGCTAAGAAGATGTCAGATGATCGGGTAGGATTTGACTTGGACAACGTCTCTGTTGCCTTCTTGGCCGCCTCTTCTATACCCCCGCGTGCCTCGAGGAATTCTTTGGCGTACGATTCTGCACTTACCCTCGCTAGTCTGCTGCCCTCCTTGAGCCCTGGAACCGTACCCAGCTGCCGTTTTGCGTGCTCCTCGCGCCACCAGGGCCCATCCGTCCAGCCGCTCGCCCCTCCAAGCATGCCACCTCTGTAGCCCTGGAGTTCATCGTCTTTGCTTCGGTTCTCTGAGCCCCGCTGGATGACCATAAGATCTCCACCCTCTACCTGAGCCATGACGCGTGAGAAGGCAGAGTAAACAAGCGGGTCGAGGGGTGGATAGTTTTGGATATCATGGGTGATGTGGATCTGCAAACGCTCGTGGGCAGATATGGGCGGAGCTATATGGGAAAGCAGCGAAGTGAAGGTGGGAATGGCGCGAGACTGAAGGTCTTTGCCTGGTTGACGGGTCAGACGTGGCGGCTACAACCCACAACGGGGCTCTACTTACCAAGATGCTGCAGCGAGCTGAGGTTTCCCTTCATCTGCTCGGCCCAACGCTGCGCCTCTTCATTGCCTCGAATGTCCTTGGCCAGAGTCTCAGCCTGTTTGACCGCCGCCGAAGCCGCGCTGAACATGCTGCCCCACCAACCGCCGCCCTTTGCATTGCCCTCGCCGCTATCTGTCTGCACAGGGGCTCCCGCTGTCGTCTCGTTGGCCCTCACCGTTGTTGGACCGCTGCGGAGTTTGTCCTCGCTGTTTCTGACGCTGGATGGCCTTGAGCCGCTGGTCAAGTCGGCCTTGTTGGAAGCTCTACCGGTCATGCTGGCAGGTCTCGGCGTGTTCGGTCGTGAGAGAGTCACTGGTTTGGCGGCCAGTTTGGCCTCAATGTCAGCCAGAGCGGCTTCCCCTTCGTTGTTCACTGGGGGTGCCGAGGACGTTGGTGTCGGGGGTGTATCAGCTTCTGCGCCATCCTTACCCAAATTCTCCAGCTCGGCGAGGAGGTCCTTGTCTTCCTTGCGCGCCATGTTTGTCTTGAGCTACTCGCAAGCCGTCCGCGTCTGGTTGTCAACTGACGTCACCCGCTGTGGAGACAAACATCTGACAGCAGCCTCACAACTAACCGCAGTTGAAAGGAAGGTGAGAACACAATAGTCACTCCAATATTGAATGCGGACAGACGCAAAGGTCTGTGGCTAACTATGTCGTCGTTAAGAGTTTGCTTATGTACATAGCTATCTCCCAGTAGGCATGTACCAAGCAACAAATGACAGACTCCAGAATCACTCATTCAGTGGTGCACTGTCACCAAACAAGGCAAGCCCCTCTTGCTCGCCATACCTGCCACCTTGGATGTCCACACTGGCCAATATCTGGTCAATCTGTTCCATGTCGTTCTGGTCCAAATGAACCGTCTTGGAATTTTCCGCTACTCTTTCCGGAGTTGTAGCTCCGGGGATGGGGATGAAGACGGGGTTTCCGTTCCTGCCACTCTGGGCAAGGATCCAGCTGATGCCAACCTGTCCAGGCGTACACCCCTTCCTCTCCGCAATCTTCTTTAGCTCATCAACGAGTTTGATGTTTTGCTGAAAATTCTCAGGAGAGAACCTGGGCAGAAACCGACGACGGTCATTCTTGCCAAGATCATCGATGCTCTTGACCTGGCCCGTAAGGAAACCTTGTCCGAGCGGCGAGTAGGCAACAATGGGAATGTTCAGTTCGGCACATGCTTTAGCAACGCCGTTGTGAAAGATCTCGGTTGCCCACAAGCTAAACTCAACTTCGACGGCGTCCACCTTGACTACTTTGCTTGCCCGTCTGATGGTATCGGCCGAACACTCGGAGAGGGATACTCCACCTAGCTTTCCTGCATCAATAAATTCTTTTGCTGTGCGCATGGTGATTTCAATCGGGGTCTTCGTATCAACACGAGCCGCCTCCCATATATCCAACTTCTTCCCAGTCTTGCTCAATATATCAATACACTCTTGGATGCTCCGCTTGGTATTCTCAGCGCTGCCATCTGGAATCAGCTTACCATGGACCATGCCGCCCTTTATACTAATAACGACCTTGCCCTTGTCTTCTGGATATTCGTCAAAGTACTCGCGCAACAGGTGGAGGCTGTTTCGTTCGGGGTTGCCATAGATTTCTCCTCCGTTCCAAAAGTTGCAGCCGTCCTTGAGGGCTTCTTTCATGGCACGAAAGGACTGCTCCCTGGGCGGTGGCTCCATGCGCCATGTCATTCCCATCAACCCGAATCCGATCTTCTGGACATCTTTCCCGCCGATTTTGATGCTTGCCATGTTTGATCTTTTCTGGTGAGAGTCGTTGGGAGTTTGATTTATCGTTATGATGGATCAACTAACGTGCTATGAATTCCCGATCTCTTGTGGGTATGTGAGATATCTACACGATAAATTCAATATGAGAGCGAGTCCACCTAAACTGGGACTTGAGCGTTCTTAAAGCCTCGTCTGAGCTCGTCACTCGCCTCCATGACGCCATGATTCAACAAACGTTCGCCCCATGTGGGTACCTTGGCAGAAGCATGGTGCAAGAGCTTGTTCACAAGCCTCTTTCCATACGTTTATTGGTCGAGTTCAAAGTGGTCTGCTAACCGATTGTGTACCAGGCGGAAATTCAATTTCCTTTTGCCCGACGTAGACCACAGGTGGCTTTCAAAATCCATACATTTATCATTGAGCTGCATTGATTCACAGTTGAGATTACGCTACAAAAACATACAATCCCTTTTTATCTCCGTCGCTGTCCCTGCTGCATTGCCAAGATGTACACCATTCGCGTGAAGATGTTGATGAAATCGAGTTCCAGTGAGATGGACTCGTTGACGTAATCTCGTTTGATAAGGCCACGCTCAGCCATGCGAGCGTGCTGAAGGACTTTTTGGACGTCATAGAGGGTGAAACCACCAAAGACAGCGAGACCACTATCACATTGTTAGCAAGAGCAGCTTGTCGTATCAGTACGCTTACCCGTAAAGGAAAATGTTTTGCGACCACATCAAGGCCCTTCCGGCTGTAGTGGGAAGCACGAGAGGTGCCAGACCCGAGAGGGCAACAACAGCCACACCCGCGAGCAGAGGCGCTCCAAGATAAAGGTACTTCTCCTGCTTGGCAGTAGCACCGACCACGGCGATGGATCCCATCATGCCAACAGTGTAGAGACCGGCTTTGGCCAGAAGAGCGGGGCTAAAGAAGAACAATGGCGACAAGAGAGCCGCCTGCGTCAGATTGAAAGTGGCAAAAAGACCATACTTGACCATGTAGTTCTCTGGGGGCGTCATTTGGCAAGCCATCATGGAGCCGATTGAACCAACAAGTCCAGCACCCATGACAAGCCAGGGATTGGCAGCCATGAGACGAAATGACCAGCCGCTCCTGTGAAGGGCGCTGGCAGCAACTCCAATGATGCCAACGCCTAGCCCGGTGTGCAAGAATGTCTGATTGAGGTAGGAACGTTCAAAAGGAGGCATGCCTCCATCTTCGCGTGTCTCTCTATTGAAGACGAGGTTGATGGCCAGCAAAGTACCACCAAAAAGAGCTGCAACTGTTAGTCACTTCCTATCCCATTAGATGCCGCAACATACCTCCACCATAGAGTAGTCGGGACGAGGTGCTGCCCGATTGGATTGGGTTTTGCGACACTACCTGGTATCCTCGACGTCCAGAGTGCGTGAAATGGTTTCGAAGCGTTCCTTGTCTGGCTTTTGATAGTTGCTGCAGTGGCGTTGTGAACTGCTTCGCAGTCGTGCGGAACCCGCGTTGGACAGGCCTGGCGCAAAAAGGCTGAGCCGAAGCACGGGCGATGGAAGGCACAGAAGCCAGCGGGCAGCGGAATAGAGGAGTCATTGTTGCGAAAGCCATTTCGAATGTCGTGGAAGAATGGAAATGTCAACGTCGACTTTGACAGATGACATAGGTTCGGTTCGGTTCGGTTCGGTTCGGTTCGGTTTCTCGTTTTGGTCTAGTGCGTCCACCCAGCTTTTGCTGTTGCTGTTGCTGTCAACACTTGGGAGACAACTATGTCAATAGACCCGCGCAGGCGTGCACAGGTAGTGGGTTCGCCGTTAATATCAATTGTAGAGCCATGGCGCTGATTTTCTGTAGGCCCCCACGCCTCCTCCGTCGAATGAGTCTGTCAGCCAAACTCAGGTCGTGAGCCATGACACTACGAACGGTTCTAAGCCTGAGGATGACTTCAAGCTTCGGTTCTGTAAGTGAGAGTTCTAGTAACAGCAGGGAGATATTTGGCTTATACTGGCCCAGGCACAGTTTGTGCGAGCAACAACAATCGGTCGATGGAGGCTCATCTACGTTTAACTACCAGCCCATCTCCCTACCCAACCATTTCCTTTGGCACAGGGAGCTTGGTTCGGCTGCCTGGCCCCAGTATCAGTCAGCCAAATGTCTACAATTTCAATACCGTACGTTGCCACTACGTGCGCCTTGTCATGTTCCTAAATCTTGTTTGCAGACCTCATATGCCAGCATGTATGACGAGCTGGCAGCCAAAGATTTGCGGCTGTACCGGTCCAACGGCATTTTGCCGATGCTCGAACGCAACCGAGGGGTCAAGTGGGGTCCCGAACGTTGGCAGGACTGGCGCATTGGCCACCCCCGCACGGGGAAACGCTGGATGGATGCGGAAGGCGTTGCACACGCGCCAGATGCGGGGCAAGTAGACTACAGCAACGACAAGGGCTACGAAGGCACTGAAGCTGGCGTGGTCGACATAGTAATCACGTGTGAAGAAAGGTGCTGGGATGCTGTGGTTGATGATCTGTTGACTCGCGGGAGTCCCTTGAACAGGCCGGTGCACGTCTTCAACGTCGACATCAAAGATAACCACGAGGAGGCGCTGGTTGGTGGAAAAGCGATACTGGAGCTGGCCGACCGCCTCAACGCCGCAGCAGCAGAAGAGAGAGCCGCATGGATCAGAACTAATGGCGTACCAAACGGGTTTGACTCGGGCCACGTTCTCGCGCGCAGCGGCTTTGACGAACGGGTTCCCGACATCCTGGCGGCGTGGCAGGAAAAATGGCCAACCTTGCCCGCCTTGTGGACGTTGGCTTGGCTATGAGGTCATGATATCCGGTTAATTGTAATTCCAACGGCGTAAGGGCGCATAGACTCGAGAGAGGTCAGGGGCCAACCTTCTTAACCCCACTTCTTTCCCATCAAGCAAGCTGCATACTGTCCGGCCCGTACCGAGCCAGCTGTCAAAGCTATCATCACAGCTGTCAGCAGTTTGTGAGCTGTCGGTATACGTAGGCAATAGGTAGCAATAGAGAAGCTCATGTTCCTGACCAGTTGTGCACGAGGCCAGTGATGCTAAGACATGGCCCCGCCCCGACCCTGCAGAAGCCTTATTGCGGCACGCAACTCAAATCAAATCACGATAAGGGATCTCTATGGCTGCGGCCGGCGGAATATCTGCGCCGGTTAGAGCCGTTGAATAAAGCCATAAAGGCCACATCCAGAATGCCACGGCCCAGTCGTCAGGCCGAGCGTTCTCCGTTACTGCAAGGGGTTCAAGTAGCAAAGGGCCAGCCCTACGACCGGTTTCCTCACCAAACAGTAGGCCATATCCCAGTAGAACTACGCGTAGTTGACTTTGATAGATCCGGCGGGCGTGCACCATCGCAATAATGGGCGTCCCGTTAATTGTGTGTGCGGCTCTGCTGTGGTCGTACGCGGCCGGCTCACCGTCACCCAAGCCTCGCATCGATTTTGCTGAGCTCCAAAAGATGCTCCTGAATACGCCGTCCAACGATTCGGTGAGCGAGTGGAGCCGCTATTACACGGCCGCTCCGCACTTGGCAGGTCAAAACAAGAGTCAGGCCGACTGGACCAGAGACCGTTGGGAGGAATGGGGCGTCAAGAGCAGCATTTCGGCTTACGACGTCTACATTAACTATCCATCCGACCACCAACTGACATTGTACGTGGATGAGAGGGTTGCTTATGCTGCCAGTTTAGAGGAGGATGTCTTGCCCGAGGACCCAACTACCGGCCTACCTAATCGTGTGCCAACTTTCCACGGCTATTCTGCAAACGGAGACGTAACGGCTCAGTATGTGTACTGCAATTATGGCACGTACCAGGATTTTGAAGAACTTCTGGCAGCCAATGTGAGCCTAAAGGGCAAGATTGCTTTGGCCAAGTACGGCGGCATCTTTCGAGGTTTAAAGGTCAAGCGAGCGAGCGAATTGGGCATGGTAGGCGTCGTTTTGTTTACCGACCCCGGTGATGACGGCGATATTACCGAGCAGAACGGCTACAAGCCTTACCCCAAAGGACCCGCACGTAACCCGAGCTCGGTCCAGAGAGGCAGCGTGCAATATCTTAGCATCGCCCCTGGTGATCCGACAACCCCCGGCTACCCGTCGCTGCCTGGAGCAGCCCGTAAAAGCGTAAAGGGAAAGATTCCGGATATTCCGTCCCTTCCCATCTCCTTTGCCGACTCCATCCCTCTGCTGCAACAGCTCAACGGGTTTGGACCAAATGCCTCTTCGTTTTCCGCAAATTGGCAAACAGGTGGCTTGGGGTACAAAGGTGTAGACTACAGCATTGGCCCTTCCCCTGACAGTGCTGTGCTCAAGCTGGTGAACAAGCAGAAATATGTCACGACTCCTTTGTGGAACGTGATTGGCATCATCAACGGAACCTTGACAGACGAGGTCGTTGTGATTGGCTGCCATCGCGATGCTTGGATCGCAGGCGGTGCTGCCGACCCAAACTCGGGATCTGCGGCTCTGGACGAAATTGTTCGGTCCTTTGGCCTAGCCCTTAAAGCTGGCTGGAAGCCACACCGTACCATGGTCTTTGCCAGTTGGGACGGCGAGGAGTACGGACTGCTGGGAAGCACAGAGTGGGTGGAAGAGTATATCCCATGGCTGTCTGATGCTACAGTGGCCTACATCAACCTCGATATTGGTTTCAGCGGACCCGTCTTTGGAGTCTCAGCTGCCCCCGTCCTCAACCAGTTAGTCTACAACGTCTCAGCCCAAGTCAAATCTCCCAACGTAACAATACCGGGACAGAGCGTACGCGACACCTGGGATGGGAAAATCTCCACCATCGGCTCAGGATCCGACTTCACAGCCTTCCAAGACTTCGCCGGCATAAGCTGTGTGCATCTGGAATTCTCCAACGGCGACAAAGATCCCGTGTATCATTACCACTCCAACTACGACAGCTACCACTAGATGGAAACATATGGCGACAAGCACTTTGAATACCACGTTACAATTGCACAGATTGCGGCACTGACCATGGCCAATCTTGTCGAAGACGCCGTCATTCCCTTTAGCGCAGCTGATTACGGCGCCGCTCTAGGGAAATACCTCTCCAGCGTGAAGAGTTTGTCAAATGCGTCATCTGTGGACCTCACATCCCTCGAACAGGCAATCACCAAGTTCCAAGCCGCGGCAAGCGCCTTCGACAAGAAAGCAGACGCATTCCGCTCTGGCCAACCAAATGGCAACTATGGCCATGGCCATGGTGATTTTAAAGCCCTCGCGGAAATAAACAAAAAGTACAAGTTGCTGGAGCGCAAGTTCCTCTTCGAGAAAGGACTGGATAACAGGAATTGGTTCAAGCACGTCGTCTTCGCGCCTGGATTTTGGACGGGATACTCGGGCGCGACATTCCCTGGCCTTGTAGAGGGAATTCAGTTTAAAAACTTCACTGCGGCGCAGCGGTGGGTTGGCACCATTGCTGATAGGGTCAATGATGCTGCTGAGTGGCTTGCATGATGTTGGCAGTCGATAATCTTGATGAGTTATGAAAGGATTTGATTCATGAACATGGGCGCATGGAAAGGTTCAAACAACTGCAGACAGTGCAAATTCCAACTACGTACAACGAAGATCCTTTATGGCTAATTAACGGGTACAGTAGCCTCCGTCAACGAGAATGTCAGCACCAGTGGTGTAGGATGAGGCGTCAGAAACCAAGTATGCGTAAGCTCCCATGAGCTCCTTTGGGTCGGCGTTGCGACCCATTGGGATCATGCTCTTCCATAGGTCCTGTGTGGCCTTGGGAACAAAGTCAGAAAGGCCCGTGTCAACGTAACCGGGCGACACGCTGTTCACACGTGCAAAGTCGCGCCATTCGTTGGCCAAAGAGCGAGCCAAGTGGATACAGCCCGCTTTGGCGACGTTGTAGGACGTCTGTTCCTGCGGGTAATTGGCAATGTGGCCCGACATCGATGCCGTGATGACAAGGGAGCCGTAGCCCTGCTTCTTGAACACATGGCCAACAGCCTTGGCGCAGTGGAAGGTTCCAGTCAAGTCGACCTGAACGACGTGGTTCCAGTCTTCTACACTACCATCGAGAATGCCGCTGTTTGCAGTTGCACCAGCATTGGCAATGAAGGCATCAATTTTGCCAAAGTCTTTTGTGACAGCGTTGACAAGCTCTTCAACGCTCTCGTACTTATCAACCTGGCACTTGTAGGCCTTACACTTCACGCCATACTTCTTTGAGATATCCTCTGCATTCTTCTGTCCGCCTTCGGGGCGAGAGGCATAGGTGATGGCCAAATCAGCCCCGAGCTCTGCCAGGCCGTACGCTGCAGAGGTTCCGATGCCATGGGGGCCGCTGGCTCCGGTGACGATAATCACCTTGCCCTTCAGGTTGAGCATCTCCTTGAGGGAGTCTGTCTTGGGTACTTCGATCATGGCAGCTGTTTACTCAATGGTGGAGTTGCTCTGCGGCGATAGACGAGACGTTTTATAGGCGACTTCATAGCTCCATGGTGGGGCGATGAGGGGTTTGTAAACACTGATGTCATCGCAAAAGGGCCGAAAAGCGAGCTCGGCATTAATCACAATTGGTGTATGTAAGAGGTACTTGCATGGCCCAGAGCTTTAAGTTTTCGTCTAGTCGTTTGGCTTGCTTTTGTTCTGGGTAGACATGTAGAGCGTTCCGTGTAGTCTTGCATGCAAAGTTTACTCTGGGATGCAAATTTACCTCAAAAAAAGATTGTCATCCCTAGCTGTGGGGCTCGTAGACTTCTTCAACTGTTGTCCCACTACTCTGTGGGCCTGCTGTGAACCGATTGATGACATGAGCTACGCGGCTGATGGTAACCGCTAGCCATCAAGCACTGTTTTAGTGACGGAATAGGCGATGACTTGAAAGATCTCAAGTACAGAGGATGCCACGTAGATACCTGGAAAGGAAATCCAAACACTATAGACGTGAAGTCTGAGCGAAAAGAATGTGTGTAACTGTGTACGTTCCTACGTGCCGAGAGCTAATGCAACGTTCCTCCACAGACTCTCAGTTGGCCAGACCGCATTTGCCGAGAACCACGAGATGACATGACCTCGTCACAGGGGAAAACTATTTTATGAGGCAGAAAACCCTGCGAAGCCTCGGGCGTTCTATCTACCACAGATCTACCTCATTTGAGACAGGGTCACCTTGCTATTCTTCTATGGGTGGGACCAACTATGATACAAAACTGGTCAATATATCCGTGGTCGTTGGAATGCACCATTTAGCTGCTTGGCGTTGGTATGATAGGCTGCTTACATTGTACTAGTTGAGACGCAGTTGTGCGGCTTCTTCTGCGTTGCATCTCAACATGTACAAGGCAGTGAAGCTTGCTACCTGCGGAGAAGCTTCTGGCTTCTTGGGAACCCGTTTGATATAAAGGCACAACGTCTTGCACCTTCCCCTCATCGCAAGCCTAAACCTTACCCCTCCCCCGCTGTCACTTGTGTCATACGACAGCTATAGACAACCACAAGTGGGGCAGTCATGTGTCTCGTCACTCGTCTTCCTGACTCTCCATCTCTGTTTCTCCACCGTTCAAGATGCTGCCCCCAACTATTGTCATCATACACGATGCTTTTGCCCATCCGGCGCCCTATACCAATTTCATTGCCCAGCTGCATGCTGAAGGCCTCACCGAGGTTCGCGTGCCCCATTTGCCGTCAACCGAAGGAGGGGATCCAGAACGTGACGTGCCCGTGGTGAAGAGAACCATTGAAAGCTGCTTGACGAGCGGACGTGATGTCCTAGTCCTGGCTCATGGATACGGAGGCTCGCTAATCGGTGACGCTGTGACTGGAGTAAATGTGACGGCGGGTAAGTCGAACAATGCCAAGCTCATGGGTATCGTTTTCGTGGCCGGAGTGATCGCCTCGCCCGGAGAGAGTTATCTTGACGCTTTTGAGGGCGGAATGCCTTCGTGGATTCAAAAGGTATGATGCGTAGCCGCTTGTCAATCGGTGCTGACTGTCAGGATGGGACCATGTGCACTATCAACGACCCTGGTGCCGTGTTCTTCAATACTCTTAAAGATGCTGAAATTCATGAGGACCTTGTCAAGCACACGCAGCCTCAGGCCCTGTCTGCACTGGAACGCCGCGTGACGTCGACTAACTGGGACCGTGTGCCGTGCGCGTACATTATTTGCCGCCAAGACCATTCAATGAGCGTGGAGGAGCAGCAGCGTATGGTCAAGAAACTTCAGCGTTTCCGCCCCACGACGGTAACCACCACGCTGGACTACGACCACTGCCCCATGCATTGTGTTTCTGCCCGCATGGCAAGCATAGTCAAGGCCATGGTTGGTCAGTTGCTGCACTAAGCGGCTGTGTTCTGTGTGTGTTAGCGTTAAAGCAAGCTTTTCATGCAGTTCCATAACCCCTTCCTTCGCTGGGAATCAGCGTTTCTCTAGCCTCTTCAGCCTCTTCTTCCAGTAGCTCTCTAGCCGCTTCATTCCTAGTTCGCCACGAGTACAGCGTTAACGCCGTCCCGATCGTGAAACCCACAACCATTAATGCAACGTTGACCGGCAACGGATTGTTCCGGAAAACCTCGTGCGTCACTTTGTCAAGTCCAGCCTGGCCAAGGTTGCATATGCCTGCAATGGCAATGATGAGGCCATAGACCGTCCCAAAAGTCTTGAATCCAAAAACCTTCGCCGCGTAATCTGAAACGACAGTGTAAAAGAACGGGCGGAAGACGACGAATAAGGTAATGTTCGCATATGACGCCCAAACTTGGGGTATGATGCCCAGACCGCCGATGAGTGTCGCCAAAGTAGTCATCAACCCGAGGATGAATGGCATCGAAGTCCGGTCGAGGACGAGGCCGATGAGAGGGATTGAAAAGACACCACCCAAGGGTAAGGCAACGTCGAAGAAGCCGTTCAAGCGAGCCGCCTGCTCAGGTGAAGCCAGCATATAAGTGTATTGCATTCTGATTGTGGCGACAAAATAGTTGATCCTCATCATCTGGACGACGGTGAACAGCGTAATGAGCGCGAACCAGGGCGTGAGGATCTGCTGTACAGCTGTTCTTCCCTTTAGTGCTGCAGGTTTGGCAGCCATACCTCCGCCCCTCTCCGCAACAAGCTTGTAAGACTTCTTAGGCATGACCGTCAGCTGGGCGATGAGGATAAACGCCGGTACAGCAAGGTAAACGAGGAAGAACCTGCTCGGCGTGAACCCGCCATCAGTATGCTGGTAAACCAAGCGATACACCAAAAACACTGATGAGCTCGCATCAAACGCTCCAGTGAGGAGTGCGAGAATCAGCCCCGTCCTGTCCGGAAAGGTGTTAGAAAGCTGGAAGCTGGCGATGAAGACAAACGGCCCACCCAGAGCCAGTAGCCAGAATCCCAACAGAACCCCATCAACCGGAGCCTTATCAGCCGTTGCAAGGCATAGCGCCCCCAGCGCGAGGAGAGCAGCGCCAATACAGCTCGAAATCCTCGGTCCAAACCTATCCAGCACAGACCCCACCGGCAGAGCGCAGATATTTGTGCTCACAGCCGCAACTGTGAACATGAGGTTCAATCTCAGGTCCTGGGCGTGGCATACCCAGACCCCCTTGCGCACCTCGTCTGGAGTACATAGCTCGTGGTAAATACCTTCGGACACGAACACAGGTTTCAGAGCCGCAAAGCCGAAGACTGTCCCCGCTGAGAGGAGGCAGTAGATCACTGCCAAGGTGACCTGAAGAGCACGCCGAGCTGGGGAGGGGGTGGGGGTTAAATCCATGAGTCGGAGGTTGGAGGAAAAGATTTTTTTGTTGGGGGCTAGTAGTCTAGCGGGCTTGACGGATATTCGTGTTTTGCACGAGGTTAATTTCCGATGCTCACACATCTGTGTATTCCTTCCTTGATAGACGGATCAGACTACAGGTACAAGAATGGATGGATCTATCGTACATGTACATATATATCCTAAACTAAGACTCGCCGAACCGATGATCCTTGGCATGCCAATTGACCTCAAGGTCCTCAATATCTATTTACAACATGCTTGAGTGCTCGTGATGTTCCATGGATTAATATGTACTGTAATTTCGAATACCTCATTCGACGAGATGTCTTCTGTTATGCCATTCGTCGGCTCTGGCTCTCGGGGCTGGCAACCGGCATAAGCTGTACATCATTTGCCGCTCGATTACGGGAAGGCGAGTAAGCCGGGGGAGCATCTGCAGTCTGCGAGTAGACATATGCAGTCGGTGGCATGCCAACAGGCGGCTTTGGCTTGCGAAAACGGCCAACGAAGAAACGCAAGAGTGCGAAGCACAGCACGACAACCAGGAAGAAGAAGAAGAAGGGCAACGAAAGTCGTGCGTTTCCGGCAAACATGAATCCCACCGGTACGTTGATGATGCCAATGGCGATTACGCTTGGTCCAAGGAAGTGATGGATTCTTCCCATTGGGGTGCCTCGGTGCTGTTTTTTGTAGATGCGGTGATGGATTATTCCCAGTCCGAGTTGTGCAAATAGGGCAATCAACACCAAAATGCCAATTACTTGGTGTGGTGAGCGGAAGTGTTTACTCTTGTTGTACTGGACAGAGACGACGCTGCCTCCGGCCAAGGCCATGCACACCATGACAAGGCCGAGCACCTGAACCGCCATATGGCTTCGTACGCTGTTTAGAAAGCGCAAGGCAAATGCCCCCAACGGGAATATTACGACGAAGCTGACACACATGACAAACCCATGAATTATGGGGGCGGGATCAATCTGGAGTTTGCTGCCCGTGCTGGTGGCGCCAGACGTGATGTAGGAAGTGTTGTCTGGGCCATTGGGACGTGGCACTTGAGCATCTTCGGACACCGTAGCTTGTTTCATGTCCATGGTGAAGTGGCCATGAATGTAATGTCGTCGGAGGTTGGCTGATAACGAGTCTGACTGGATGAAGTTGCCGCCATGCATGGAATAGCCGGGGCCCAAGGCAAATATGAAGGGCTGGGCCGAGTTGGTCAGGTCCAACGTCTGGCGCTTTCCACCCACCGTCCAGGATGTCGCATCATGACAGACGGCGTCAACCGACATTATACCATCAGCCCCAAGCCCAAGCGAAACGGAATTGTTGCCTTGTAAATCGTTGGCCGAGACCAGCTCACAACTTACTTGCTTGTAATGGAACGGCTCGCTTTGCCCCGTAGCCACTCGAGGGCTAAGTATCATGCTCGTGCCGCCGGAGCCCGTGTATGCGACGAAGAAGAAGCTATGCGCCATCTTTTCGCCAATGCCAACACCCATCCAGCTATTGCTAGCGGGGCCAGCCATGTGGATGTACAGATCTTTCTTTGCCTCATCTACCGTGAGCGCGAAGACGAAGGGCTGTATGGCGGGCAAGTCATCGAAGACGAAAACGGCGCTGCTGGAGCTGGCGACACTGGCCAAGGCAACAACCAGTGAGAGCACCAAGAAGAGCGCCATGGGAATGTTGAACTAACGCGCCTCTTATGGAAACTGGCCGTCTCAAGCCTTCTTACAGCTAACCCATAAACGTTTAAGTCTTGACGTTCTCCTTTCCATGGCATCGTCCGAGGCCATCAACTCCTTTTCCATCGGAAAGACAAAGTCTCTCTAAAAATAGGTAGATACAACGGCCATCTGAAAGGTGCCGTTTGCACAAGATCGAGCTTGGTGGTTATGCTCATGCAGCCCACGAGTGTTGCAATGTCAGGTTGTCTGTTAACTGATCCCGGTAGACACATTCAACCCCATTTGGACATTGACACCTGCTCAATCAACGCCACGGTGAATGATGTGCAAGTTGTGCAGTTGTTAGCATGCACAGGCTAGGTGATTTGGTGGGCTTGGCCCTCATCGTCTTCAACTGGCATGGGATCGATGAGACTCATACTCATACGTTTCTCATTCACATTGCCATCTTCGTCCTCAGATTCTTCTACTGTCGTCTGCAAAACATCACCGTTCCAAGGTTTGCACTCCTTGATGAGCTCTCCACAACGGAGACATATCCAACCCTCGCCGGCCTCGGCTTCGATTTGCTGGGCTAGGCAGACATAGCAGTAGATGCACCCGCATGGAATAGCCTCATACGGGTTGGTGATATCTGTAAACGCATTGCCAATGATGCCGGCATTTGCACCAGCGCTGATGACATCCTGCTCTGACTTTGTACCTTCAGCGTTCTGCTCGTGATAGCAAATTGCACACGTTGTCTCTGGTAGGAAGGCCAGCTCACCGCGCACTTGATCATCGTCTTTTTCCCTTGTCTCACCGGCGCGAAGAAGTTGAAACGATCTTTTGGTCTTCTTCCATGCTCTGGCGATCCAGCGTTTCCACCTACTAATGCCAACAAGGGGAAGTAAAAACAGCAAAAACTCGGTAAAGGCATGCCATACGAGTTGACGGTTGAGATATTCGAAACTGACTTCTCTGCTCGTCTGGTTGGACGATGGCACAAGTCGCATTCGGAGCAGTCGATCAGTGAGGCTGCGGTATTTTCCGTTGTACAGAAACACCAGAAATGAAGCCAGGGCCGCAACATCATGGGTCGCGCTGCACATTGTGGTGATTCGGCTCAATAACCTCGTTCTGGGTAAAGAATCATCGTACCCGTTCTCCTGGTTGCTGAGATATTCCTCCCATGTGGTCCACGCATATCTTCCCCCAACGGTCAAGACTCCGTATGCAATCTTCTGCCACCGAGAGGGACTGGTCCGCGCCGCCAAATTCGCTTCTCGCGCGTCCATGTATTGTAGACCCTGCAGCGATGCCCCGTAGCTGGCTGAATGGTCCCATATGCTAAGTTTCCAGAGAATTGCACGCAAAATGACACCAATTTCAGCCGCATATTCGCTCTTTAAGTGTTGGCCAAAGAGGCTCAGGCCTTCTCCAACTTGTTTGGACAACAACTCGAGCAACTCTTCGTCCAGCAGCTCCGCATCCACTTGTCCGACTCGGAAAGCCGGCCTTGAGCCATTAGATCTGGATAGGAAGTCGTAAAACTGTATCGCATGCTGGGAAAGGCTATGGATCGAGAGCGGAATGTTCAGTTGGTTGATAATTTGTTGCTGTCGAATCGCCGTTTCCGACGCTTCGGCCGCTTCACGCGCCTGTCTCCTGGCCAAAATATGCTTTTGTGCCGCCGCGAAGTCAGCCTCTGACATGCTCAAGACGAATGCGATCCAAATTTCACCTGGCCGTCGCGTTCGCAGGCCAAAGCCGAGGTTCACTAAAGCCGCGGCTAAACCTGAAGAGGAAGTTGCACACACTCCGATTCATACACTGCTAATTATCATGATACCTTGGCGTCTAAAACCCTTTTACCATGCACCTTTATGATCTCATTCAACAGCCTTCGTATTTGAGTGCATCCATTGAGGCAAACGCTCATCATTGCGTCGAGCCTGTTTAGCTGAATTCTGGTCTCCATAACCAGAGTATTGATCGATTCAGATGCACCTCCACCTGTTGCCATAGTCAGAAACGGCAGTTCTTGTTCCTCGAGGTTGTTGAGGTCGAGTAGAGGGTCCGCTTCTTCCTCCCGGTCGGCATAAGCCGCCGTGGACCCCGTTGTGCAAGCGGCTACGATGTCAGTTGTTGGAATACCGGCATCAATCAGAGCCAGTGAAGCGGCGTTGATGCATGTTGCCAGCAATGACCCGTCCTGAGATAGGACATGAAGAGCAATTGTGATGGTGCTGTGGGGGTAAAGATGCAAGAACAAAGTTTTACTGAATGCAGACGATATCGTGTGCGCCATCTCTGTTATTCTCCTAGAAGAAAAAAAATAAAAAATAAGATCACACTGCTCGCGGTTTGTTGAAAACATACTTGTCATTTTTGATGCTCTTCTTCCGGTCCGTGCCGCTAAATGCAGGCAGGTCCAATTCAACCTCTAATCGTGCTTCAGAGCTTGGATCACGACCACCTGATCTTCGAAGTTCTCTAGGCCCGTTTATTGTACAGAGCACAATGGTATTGCCCATTGAAAATAGACAACTTCCATCTGCTACAGGTTGGGTCCCCAGCTGTCCGTTTGTTTGTCGCAGCTCATTCCAGCGTCGGCCGTCCACCCGAAGGTGTCCGAGTGGGTAAGAGGATGAATCCAGGCCTGGCATTATTGCAGAAGTTTGCAACAAGGCATCAAAGTGCGCACCAATATGCGGCCTAAAACAGACTAGCTAGGTACGGGCCGCGCCGTGACAGCGAACCGTCGCATCCTCAAATCATCGCAGTCATCTCTTGCCTATGTTGGTGGGTAGCATCTAATCGACAGTCAATACACATGAGCGATAGTGAAGACACAATCGACTCTGATGAACTTGATAGAGTTCCCAGATATGGTAAACTTCGTACCAGGCCAATACGCAGTTCACGTTCAATTACACCTGTCATTACCTTGGATGCAACAAGAGACAGTATAGGCAAGACAGGAACAAACACGGGAAAGACGAAAGCCAGCACGGGAAAGACAAAAACTAGTACAGAGAAGATGCGATTGATCTTTGACAACGATAAAGATCATAGCGCAGCCTACGCGCAATCCAAAAAACGTAGAAAGATAACTGCCAAGAGCTCTAAATCGAAGAACAAGGACAGTATCCCTCAAGAAGCTGCTCGGACCATCGGTCACAGGAAGTTGGATACTCTCTATCCACCCAATATTGACAATATTGATTTCACAGATGATGAGCGACTAGGAGAACTTCGCGAGAGGCCGCAGTTTATCAATGTAGTACTACAACGAGAGTATGCCGATGTAGAGCTTCCGAATTCAGGCGGTGTTATTCCTGCGCCCATAGCATGTTACCTTCGTCCGTACCAAATCGAAGGCGCGAGTTTTCTACACAGACTGTTCGTCTTACAGGAAGGAGGCATTCTGGGTGATGACATGGGTCTGGGTAAAACTGTCCAAGTCATTGCCTTTCTTACAGCCGCGTTTGGAAAGACGGGCGATGAGCGGGACAATAAGCGCATGCGCAAGATACGTAGATTTGAAGACGGCCGATGGTATCCTCGCGTTCTCATAATAGTGCCTGGTGGATTGATGATCAATTGGCAACAGGAGCTCGAGCGCTGGGGTTGGTGGCATGTCTATTCCTTTCACGGAACCATGGCAGCAAAGCAGGAGGCTTTAGCAGCGGCGAAGCATGGAAGGCTTGAAATCATGATCACAACGTATAAGACGTATTATCTAAACTGTGGTGCCATCAACGAGATTCGTTGGGATTGCGTGGTCGCAGATGAAGTACATCAACTCAAGGAAAACAGCACAGAGGTGACAAAAGCCATGAGCAATTTGAATGCATCTTGCCGTATCGGGCTGAGCGGCACTGCAATTCAAAACAAGTATGAAGAACTTTGGACGTTGTTAAACTGGACAAATCCCGGGCGGTTCGGTACACTGAGCAAATGGAAGCAGTGCATCTCAACACCTCTCAAGCTTGGACAAAGTCACGAGGCTTCATACGCACAGCTTGCCGCAGCACGCCGTACTGCCGAAAAATTGGTACATAATCTCCTTCCACGCTTTTTCCTTCGCCGAACTAAAGCCCTCATCTCTGACCAGCTGCCCAAGAAATCCGACCGCATCGTATTCTGTCCTCTGTCCGAAATTCAAACCGAAGCCTACAACAACTTTTGCGACTCTGAAATCGTACATGCGATAAGACATTCGTCCCAACCTTGCTCTTGCGGTAGTGGAAAAAAGGAAGGCTGGTGCTGCAATGCCGAACTCGAGAATTACGGCAAGTGGCAGCACTATGTTTTCCCATGTCTCATGACGCTTCAAAAGCTGGCAAATCACGTTGCCATGCTCGTTCCATCTGGGGAGGCAGATGAGTCTCATGAAAAGGAACTGGAGATGCTCAAAGAAGCATTACCAGATCGGTGGAAAGCATTATACCAGGAACGAGACAACATCATCAACTTTGCGAACCATCAATTTTGCGGAAAGTGGCGAGTATTGAAGCAGCTCCTAAAACTATGGGACAACAACGGCGATAAAGCTCTAATATTCAGCCATAGCGTGCGGCTGCTGAAGATACTTAGGGCATTATTCATGGCCACAACCACATATAGCGTCAGCTACCTAGACGGCAGCATGAGCTATGGCGAACGCCAGTCTGTCGTCGACGACTACAACACGAACCCCTCCCGATTGTTCTTCCTCATCTCCACCAAAGCCGGCGGCGTGGGTCTAAACATCACATCAGCCAACAAAGTTGTCATCGTCGATCCCAACTGGAACCCCTCCCACGACCTCCAAGCCCAAGATCGAGCCTACCGCATCGGCCAAGTCCGCAACGTGGACGTATTCCGACTAGTCAGCAAAGGCACCGTCGAGGAACTCGTCTACGCCCGCCAAGTATACAAACAAGCACAAGCCAACATCGGCTACACCGCCTCCGTCGAGCGAAGGTACTTTCGCGGCGTGCAGGACCATAAGGCGATGCAAGGGGAACTTTTCGGCCTCGCGAACTTGTTCGCCCTAGTGAATGAGAACGTTGTCTTACGGGATATCATCAATAAAACAAACGTTGCCGAGTCACGGGCAGGAGTGGAAATTGCAAGCCTCGATCCCGTCGAGGACGATGAACGCGATACCTCCATCTCGCAGTTAGCAGAGGATATCAGCGACGATAGTCAGCCTCAGGAGGGGGCAAGCTCCGCAACGAACATTGACCCCGTCTCGGCGATTCTAGCTACCATTGGGGTGGAGTATACGCATGAAAATGCAGAGGTGATTGGGACTTCGAAGATTGAGACGGAGATCTCAGCGAGAGCGCAAAAGACTGAGAAGGAGGTCAGGGCTTTTGGGGAGGAAGCTGGGAGGTTCAAGTATCAGCCCCCTGTCGAGGTGAGGCATAGGCAGTTTTGTTCCATGGCGAGGTTGTTTGGAAAGGAACCCGTGAAGTTTGCGCTTGTGGTTGAGGGGTGGAGTCAGAGTCAGAGGATCAAGGCGTTGGAGCAGTTTTATAGTCGCGCAAGGGAGAGGGGTTCGTGATTTGGAGATGTTGTACGATATATCGTGAGTCTGGAGGAACAGGAATAACGTACTTGTGTGCAATACCAGACGCTACCTGGCGAGAAATTGCCATCCATGATAAGCCTAAAAGAGCGACGTAAAGTTTGCCATTATCGACAGCCCAACGTGTTCATGCCATGTCAACGCAATTCGCACTGACGATGATGGCACGGTCTTGACTTACACGAGTAAACAATGACAGATTGAACGGGGATCTTTGGTGCCAAAGTGAGCAGTCTCCACTAACGATAAGCCCTATCATTTGATCGGGAGGACAGCAGGAATCTATTCACATCGCTCCTCCGATGGTATGGTGAGTTTATGTTGTCGTGAGGTAACCTTCCCCACTCTATTCTTGGTTTAGCCGCATTCACCAAGGACCATGTCACCGACCACGCATTATAGCATGAACGGAACCGTGACTCGTCCCAATGAAAACTTCCCCCTATCATAAGAGGCATGTAATCCTGGGAAGCCTCGATTTCTATCTACAGGCAAGCTCGTCTAAGACAAGAGTAAGTGCCTCAGGCATCAAGAACGGTTCCACGAAAAAGTTCAAGTTGGTAAACATCTCGAACTCATGTCAATGACATGTCACAGCAGATCATTCTGAGTAGTGATAGCCGTAACCACAAAGTCTGTTTCCGCAACTTCTGGGACAGCCATGAAACCACCTTTCGGGAATGCTTCCTGCCTGTTGTCGTTAACGTCCCGACCCTTTTTGCAGTCATAATTGTCTTTTCAAGACTTGCTGTGTTCTTGCTTCCAAAAAGGCCACGCTGGACAAGGCACTTTGTTCAAGAGTATCCAGAGTCTGAGGGCGAATCTGCTCCCACTCGACAAACATGGTCTTGGGGCAATGGGTTGTTAACCGTCTTAGCCGGTGCTGGCTTTCTTGCGCAGCTTGCTCTGGTCTTTTTTGGTTCGATCAACTATTCGAATGCAACGGTAGAAGTCCTGTCGCCGGCTCTGACCTGGGTGGCTATACTTTCTGTTGCCGTGATATATCGACCGCAAACTGCTCCTCCAGATGTCCTACTGCTGTCAATATTGTTCGTCGTCTCCGAAGCCATTTTGCTTTCCCATAGAGACCGTGGCATGATCGCAGGCCTCGTCGGGACGAGCCTGGGCTTGGCTATCCTCATCGTCTTGGTGATATTATGGATGCCATTGAGGGACCCAAGTCTAGGAGTAAAAGGGATTGCAAAGGAGAAGGCTACATCTAACCTTCGAAGTCCTGAAGACAGGCTACGCACGTGGCAGTTTCTGACTGTGTCATGGATGAAGCCTCTTATCGATATTGGCAGCACGCGTCAGTTGCAGGACGAAGATGTCTGGCAGCTGCCGTTTGAATTCCAGCACAAAAGACTTCATGATAATTTTCGTCTTCTCAATGGTACCGTTATACAACGACTTATCGAGGCAAATGCCATTGACCTCTGCATTTCGATTGTTATCGGCTTGCTCGAGCTCACCTGCTCTTTATCGACACCAATCTTTTTGCAACAGATATTGGCCTCTATGGAAGATCAGACTGTACCGAAACGATCTACAATCGTCTATGCATCAATGTCATTGGCTGTGAGTTTGGTAAATTGTCAGCTGGGAGTTTTTGGGCTTTGGTTTGGACGCAGAGCCTATGAACGCTCCAGGGGTGAGATGATCACCATGCTCTATGAAAAAACCCTTCAGAGAAAAATATCATTTCAGCAGCAAGGAAAGGAAACGGAGAGACCAATCCGTAGTCGCTGGGCAGTTTTTGCTTCCCTTTGCCAACAATCCAAAGACAAATCCCGGAAAGAGCCGGCATCAATGGGCAAAATTCTCAATCTCATGAGGAATGATGTCTACGAAGTGGCGCAAAGATTCTGGGATGTCGAACAGCTTGTCACCTGTCCGCTCAGCATCATTTCTTCGGCCATCTTGGTCCTGCAGTTTCTCGGTCCATCGGCATGGCTGGCCATGTTAGTCATCTTTCTATCCCAAGTGTTCAATTTCGCCCTGGCGAGGGTCGACGTGTATTTCGAAGTCAAACGGCGAGGAGCCACTGACAAAAAGCTTCAACTGACTTCTCAGTTTGTTGAATCTATCCGACACCTTCGATGGTACGGATGGCAGAGAGCTTGGCTGGAGCAGGTCATGGAAGCCCGTCGACAGGAACTGAGAATCAAACTCCTGACACACATATGGTTCACCGTAGTCAATTTTTTCAATGCACTGGCCATGGATTTTACTCCAGTAGTTGCATTTTATGCATATACTGTTGTGGCAAAACAGCCTCTGACTGTCCACATCGCTTTCCCGGCGCTGCAGCTTTTCAACATATTTTCCGGGGCTTTGGGTAGTCTTCCGGGCTTGATCACGATTCTCGTTAATGCTTGGGTGGCTGTTGGGCGTATTGAAGATTTCATGGCGGAACCGGACAAAGAAAAGGCAGCTACGGAAGCCCTCGTTGGTGACAGCATGTCTATTGACCACGGGACCTTTAACTGGCCGGGAATCGACCGTCCGGTGTTGAAAGATATCGACCTCACCTTCCCTCCTGGACTTACTGTTGTATATGGCGAGCTTGCCTCTGGCAAAACCGCGCTGCTGCAGTCGCTGCTTGGGGAGTTGGACATGACAAGCGGCCAGCTCGTCATGCCGTCTGAACCTGTAGCGTATTGCGCTCAGTCACCGTGGCTGCAGAGCATGAGCATCCGGGACAACATTCTCTTTTTTGCCCCCTTAGACGAGCGCAGGTACTCGCGAGTCTTGGATGCTTGTATGCTGAATCCAGACCTTGCAGAGTTCAAAGACGGCGACCTTTCGATGATCGGAGAGAACGGTGTTGGGCTGTCCGGTGGACAAAAAGCTCGCGTTGCGCTAGCTAGGGCATTATACAGCCAGGCGAGAATCCTACTGCTTGATGACCCGCTCTCTGCGCTTGATCAGCAGACGGCTGAGTCAGTTGCTCAAAAGAGCTTTGCCGGCCCGCTGATGGAGGGACGTACTGTTGTGTTGGTCACGCATCGAACGGATCTTGTCGAGGGAATGGCAATCCAACACGTCAAGATGCGAGAAGGTACGGCTTTTCCGCAAGACCAAGTTGCTGTTTCGACCGAGTTGAGCTCACAACCCGATGCGGTAAGTGTAATGGATCAACCTAAGGACGCTGTTCTAGACAAGTTTATCGAAGATGAGTATCGTGCGCACGGCAGCGTCGATTATCACATATACTGGGAGTATGTCAAAGCTGGAAAGTTGAGATGGTGGGCTTTTCTTATCCTCACCCTGGTATTTACCCGACTTGCGTCCATTGGTGCGACTTGGTTCCTCAAAACTTGGGGTGAGGCCTATAACGAGCGGCCCATAGGCTTCTTTGAGAACCTACCCGCCCCGGATATCAATCCACGACCGTGGCTGATCTGGTTCTTGCTTTTCTCGTTTGCAGAGTCAATCGCTTTCGTCGTCAACCAGGGTGCAACGCTCGTCATCGTCTACACCGCCGCACGACGGCTGTTTAAACAGATTATGGAAAGAGTTGCACATGCAACCTTTCGATTTTATGATAAGACGCCGGTTGGTCGGTTGATGAACCGTATGACATCCGACATCAGCGTCATTGACGGCGGTATCAGTTTACAGTTACAAGGCGTGGTCAGCATGGGTATCACATGGCTTGCCTCCGTCCTGGTCATCGCATCTGTCACGCCAGTCTTCTTGGCATTTCAAGTTTTCTTGGCGAGCACGTTTGTGCTGGTATTTCGAAAGTTTCTGCCGACCTCGCAGAGCCTCCGTCGGCTGGAGATGGTATCTCTCACACCGCTCATGTCGAATTTTGGATCTTTGCTCAATGGTCTTAGCACTGTTCGCGCCTTCCATGCGCAGGGTCAGTTTCAAGATGCTGTCGTCCAAGTGGTCGATACTTTCCAGAAGATGGACCACTTTTACTGGAGCTTACAGACATGGCTAAGTTATCGCTTCGATGCCCTCTCGGCCATGTCTGGCTACTTGTTAACGCTTTTAGCCTTGGCTACCAATCTTTCAGCAGGCCTGACGGCTTTTGTCTTGATCGCAGCACGACAGTTCGTCAGCACGACGCACGCTTTGTGCAGGCAGTATGGCCAGTTGCAGATGCAATTCGTCTCGGTTGAGCGAGTGGTAGAGCTGCTACACCTTGAGCAGGAACCGCCGGGAGATGTAATGCCACCGGCTTGGTGGCCATCCGTCAGCGGTGAGGTGGTGTTTGACAATGTCACAATCAAATACGCACCGCACGCCAAACCAGCATTGAAAAGCGTCTCATTCCGCGTCAAGGGTGGGTCCAAAGTGGCTGTCATTGGGCGAACAGGCTCCGGGAAAAGCACTTTGGCTCTTTCCCTTCTTGCAACCATCCTTCCGGAGAGTGGTCACATCTTCATCGACGGCATCGACTTGGCTAGGGTCGATAAGCAGACTTTGCGTACGCGTGTCACGTTCTTGGCTCAGGATCCCGTCTTGTTTCCTGGCTCGATGCGGGAAAATCTCGACCCTGTGCAAGAGCACACGGATGAGGACTGCTTGCAAGTGCTGCATCGTGTGTGCGGCCGACAAGGCTGGGAGTTGGACACGCACGTCGAGGCGGGCGGTCGTAATTTCAGTCAGGGCCAAAGGCAGCTTGTCGGATTGGCCAGGGCGGTGCTGAGAAAGAGCTCCATCATCGTCTTGGACGAGGCTACTGCCTCGATTGATCGTGAAACAGCCGCGCAGATACAGCAGGTCATGCATGAGGATCTAGCCAGCAGTACGGTAATTACCATTGCCCACCGAGTTGAAGCGGCTCAACACGCGGATTATCGTATAGTACTTGCAAATGGAAAGGTCATTGATGAAGGTCCTACGAGAAATAAATAGTTATGGATATAGAATAATAGATACAAAGTACCTCGTTACCCCTCCGACGACCTACTGTGACGGCATCGCCGCACAGGTAAGCAAATTAGCAGTGCTCCATCAATCCACAATCAACAACTCACCTTAAAAAAAGAACAAAACACCGCCCTCGCCAAGGTAATCGGAATCGAATTGTACCTGATCCCAAAGGGAAAAGGTACGCCGCGTATTGGACTAAAGTGATCGTTTTTACACGACACAATCTTCTCCCAGCTTCCATAGCCCACTGTACAACTGCGCCTAGCTATCTCCACTGTCATTACAACAGCAAAAACGCACAAGACACAAAGGACAAGGCTGATTTTCTGCTGCCAGGTGCAAAGCCTCTTTCGAAGCAAGCTCTCACGAGCATGTGCAATTGAAGATTACTCCGACTTTCTCCTTTGCCAATGGTACGCTGGGGAGCATATGATCCCTAGGGTCGGTGTGCAAGCAAAGATACGCAGCGTTGGCGAGGACAGTGAAATGTTGAGGAAAGAAAGCAAAGGTGCGGTTCGGAAATTTATGTGTGTGGACTCATGACTCAGTGGACTGGGCTAGTCTGTAATAACATTGTAGCCACTGCTAGCACGTAATTAATCGACACACCTCATCCCTTTGACATGGGATCAAGCGTGTCGTGGCTACAGGCTATAAGGTGGGAGGGCGAGCTCTAGACGTTTAATATGAGACCATGAAAGGTGTTAGTCGCAAGAAGATATCTTGTAACGGGGAACGCCGGACGAGATCTGAAAATGGCTGCATATGACGCTGCGGAGAGAGATAAGAGTCTGTTAGATCGGCCCCAAGAAAAACACAGACGGCAAGGAAGGGTCTACTCTTCGATATCTTCTGGATCAAAAGCCAGTACATGATACGAGCAGGGATTGCTCAGGCAACGACGGTTTCAAGGGAACTCGACGAAAACTCCAATACCTTATCAACAAGCAGCACTTGTATCCTTGTCTCCAAGTCCCACAATAAAGCTCTCGGCTAGCGCAGGCATACAACCCAAAAGCGAATCTGCCATCTGTTATTAGGGCCGCTATCGCAGGGACGTTAAGCCGAGCCCCAATTTTGGCCGAGGGGCAAGCTTATTTGACACTGGCCAAGATTGTTCTGTTTTCTCCTTGAGGGTTGGCTGCCAAAGCCGTTACTGTTGCTTTCAACTTGCAATAGCACGAGTCGGACCGATTAGAGTGAACAGTGAGGTCGATTGATGAGCATCAATCAGTTAACGGGATATATAGCATACAATTAACCGGGCCAGGTTGCATGCTCACGCATATCGATGCAATGAATGTTGGATAGCAGCACAGACCCAATCTCCGATAACGGCATCCACTTGACTAGTTTGGATTCCAAGATACCCGACGGTAGCCGTCGAAGACTGTTCAGCACCATGTTGATAAGGGCCAGTGATTAACCACTTCCTCTACTATCATTACCATGGTGTTTGAACCCACTAGAAAAACTTTGACCAAAGCCGCCTTTTCCGTCTCTCGAGGATCCGCTGCAAAGGCTCTTCATGTCACTTCTTCCAAGAATGGACTCGTATCTGCTTCACCATTTGCACCTCCAGCACCTACACCTGCAAATGCAACTCCCCCTTTAGCCGTCCTGTCGTTTAGCCAAGTGCTACGAACATATCTTCTCACAAGCTTTTCATCCTCACCAGCGCTGCTTTCAGGGACCACGAAACTATTGCGGCGTATGCTGAAGAGTGATTCATTCCTTCTAAGTGTTGAGCGCAACCCGGTGCTTCGTACGCTGTTATTCGAGACATTTTACCGCCAATACTGCGGTGGGAGTAATCATGATGAGGTTAGTGAATTGTGCAGTCGGTTCAAACACGAAGGTTACGCTGGGATGATATTGGAATACGCACGGGAGGTTTTGAGTGAAGGCATAGGGGACGAGGTGCATGATGTCGAAGCTTGGAGACAAGGCGTGTTGGACACGATTGCGGCGAGCAACGAGGGCGGGTTTGTCGGCATCAAGTGGTCTGGTATGGGGCCAGATGCATTACGCAGGTTGCGGGATGCTGAGAGCCCGAGCCGGAGGATGGATGAAGCGATGCATACCGTTTGCACAGCAGCCGAAAGAAAGGGCGTCTCGCTGCTTCCATCCGCGGAGGAAACGCGAACGTTGAAAGGGTTCCACAGATGGTGTCTGGCCATGCAAAGAGCTTACAATCACAAAGGGCGCAGCGTCATCTACAACGCCTATCAGGCTTACCTGAAGCAAACTCCAGGCATCCTGGCCCGTCATCTAGAGTTGGCAAGACAAGAGGACTTTACCCTTGGCGTCAAAGTCGTGCGAGGGGCATACTTAAGTACCGAGCCACGAGATCTGATCTGGCCAACCATTGAATCCACGCATCACGCATACAATTCCATCGCCGAGGCACTGATCCACCGAAGATGGAATGACATGGTCTCTGGGAACTCCGCCTGGCCACTAATAAACGTCTTGTTGGCTACTCATAACGCCAACTCAGTGCACAAAGCGCAGGCTTTGCGCCAGGCGCAGGCGCTACGGGGGGAAGAGCTAACTCCGCTCGCGTTCGGCCAGCTACAGGGAATGGCAGACGAGGTCTTTTGCCACGTTCTCCAGCAGAACGCTAGGGAAGAGTCGCTCGTCAAGGAAAAGGTCTACAAATTGACTGTCTGGGGTAGTCTACACGAGAGTCTTAATTATCTTTTGCGGCGGGCATCGGAGAATATGGATGCTGCTGTTCGCACGGCGGATAGTAGGAAGGCTATGGGGAAGGAGATTTTGCGTCGGTGCAAGGAATTGTTGTAGCTACATATAAGAGACCTTGAAGTCAGGCACGTCCAGTGCACAATCTGGAGCTGGTAACTTTCAAGTTTTACGGGTTCAAATGCACTTGGTTTGTATCGCATCCAACAAGACGGTCTATTGCCGCGACCTCTACGTTCTTGCATAGCCTTCTCAGTTCCCGGCGGAACCCCCTCGGTAGTGATCAGCCAGCAGCGGGACGAGCAATAGCTCGAGCGATACAGAATGTAGTCTACCAATTCTGGTAGAATATAAACCCAATGTGTGCGATGGTGTGATGTCAGAGTTTTCACTACCCCTCCACCCCTCCACCCTCTTTCATCCCACAAAATGACCATCTCCAACCCCAACGTCCCCTCGGCGCCCGTGACGCCCATAAACCTCAAGCCTACCTATTCCCTCTCCACCGTAGCCGTACACGGCGATGACACTCTCGCTTCGGCAACAGACGTCGCCCCGGCCCTCCACGTATCCACCACATTCAGGTACCCGTCTGATCCCTCACGTCTGATCCCCGAAAGCGAAGCCACAACGCAGCGCTCCCCTGAAGGCCCAGTACAAGGGGATACCCATGTCTACAGTCGCCATACAGCGCCCAACTCGAGTCGTTTGGAACTAAGCCTTAGTCGAGTGGTGGGCGGGCCGGTATTGACCTACTCGAGTGGCCTCGCGGCTTTTTACTCGCTCATGGTCTACCTCAACCCGAAAGTGGTGGCCATTGGGGCGGGTTACCATGGCTGCCACGGTGTCTTAAACCTCATCAAGAAATTGACTGGGTGCAAAATCGTCGACCTCTTTGATGAAGGGGCGTGGGAAGGGCTGGGGAAGGGCGATGTAGTCCATTTAGAAACCCCAGTTAATCCCACAGGGGAGGCGTATGATCTGAGTCACTTTGCGAATCTAGCGCATAAGCGTGGGGCGTACCTTACTGTTGATGCCACGTTTGGTCCCCCGCCATTGCAGAATCCTTTCAAACACGGTGCAGATTTTGTTATGCACTCCGGTACCAAATATTTTGGGGGCCATTCGGATCTGCTTTGTGGGGTTATTGCAATCAGTAAATTGAGGGAGGGGTGGGAACAGCATTTTTGGCATATGTTGCAGGAGAGAGAGTGTTTGGGGAATGTCATGGGCAATCTTGAGGCGTGGCTTGGGGTTAGGAGTGTGAGGACGTTGGACCTGAGGGTCAAGAAGCAGAGCGAGACTGCCACGAGGCTTGTTGGGTTCATTGCTTCCGCCTTGGGGGTTTCAACAGAAGGTGAGAAGCCTAGTGAAGAAGATGCAGCAATCATCAAGTCGACAGTTGCTAAAGTCATGCATGCTTCACTTCAGGTCCAAGATAATCCGTGGTTGAAGGACCAGATGCCAAACGGGTTCGGTCCCGTCTTTGCATTCCATCTCAAGACGTTGTCGTATGCAAAGGAATTGCCCTCCAATCTGGAACTGTTCCACCACGCCACGAGTCTTGGTGGAGTGGAGAGTCTGATCGAATGGAGGGCAATGTCGGATAATACCGTCGAGAAAACTCTGTGCAGGGTCAGTGTGGGGATTGAGGAATTTGAGGATTTGAAGCATGATTTGCTGAATGGATTGAAGAAGCTGCTGGGGAAGTGAAAAAGGAAATGATATAGCATTGGTGCCTACGACTCGGCATCGATAAAAGTCTCTTCGTTACCGAGGCTGTCTGTCCTCTTGATTGGTCCTCCTACTGTGTGTGGCTGATACTGCTGAGACAGGGGTTGTGGCGTTTGCTGACTTTGCAGAGCAACGGGGCCAACCCTTTGTTGAGGCTGCAGCGCGGGCTGCGCGGGCTGCGCGGGCTGAACAGGTGGGGGTATCTGCCCGTTGCTTTGCCCAGGAAGTTGTGACTGCTGTGGCTGCTGCGACTGGTACGTTTGGCCCGGCATGATTGGTGCAATGGCAAGGATTTGCTCGATTTGCTTCTCTGGTGGCGTTTTGTCGTCCACGTCGGCGTTGATGATCCAGTCCAGAGACTCTTCATCACCTGCCGGAGCCGGCTTAAAGAGTTTGGGCCGCCAACTTCCTTCACCACGCTCAGCCGCTTCTCGTCGCTGCTCGTCTTCGATGCGAGTTTTATCTTCGGTAGCCGTCTTCTGGTCAGCCTTTTTGATTGCATTTGTAGTGATATTCCACAGTTTTTGGCTCTCCCGTGGGCCCTGTTCTTCCAAGGGCCTTGCCTTGACCATACTTGGCTTGGCGTTTGTGGCATCAAACAGAAGCTCCTTCTTACCCGTAGACAAATCCTGAATGTACATGGCACCGTGCCAGTGGCCGCTCAGTTCGTATAACTTGCGGCCAGTGGATGACTGCCTAATGTACCCACCGATGGCATTGTATGCCCCGCCAACCCATCCCTTTGTTTTAAACTCGATGTCGGCCTCGTACCCCGTCTCAGGACAGCGAACAATGGCCTGATCACCGAGCTCGTACTTCATCTTGCCAAAGAGAATGCCCCGTGCGTACATGTTTGGCTGGGTGACGAAGCTGTTGACCAACAGTCAGCATAACTCTGGACATATAGACATGACATACTATCGCTCTTTACGGTTCAGAAAACGCATAATGGCGATACCTTCCATGAAGCTGCCCACGCTATTGCCCAGAAACTTGGACCGCGGCTTCAGTGTGCCGTCGATACGGATATGGTGCGAGGGAACCATGAAAAAGTAGCTGCTCTTGGGCGGGTGGTGTGACGTCTGCTCTGATATGTAGTAGCCATGTGTCCCATCTGCGTAGTCCCAGTAGCCGGTAAATATTTCACCCAATATGGGATTAAGCGGCTTCTTGACTCCCGGCGGCTTGATGTGCCAGCCACAGAGATAAAACTGCGTCACGGCCACAAAGCGCTTGAGGGGATCCTCCACCAGCGGCAGCGTCAACATGAGCTCGGGGTGAGCCATAAAATTTGTGATGCGCTCTAGCATACTACGAGGTTCAAGGATAAAGGTGGGAAGCGTTACTCTGGACAGGTCGGCGCCTGGGCGGAGCTGGGAGATGATGTGCGACAGCACACTGCCCTCCTCCTTACCCACCACCGTCTCGTCCTCGCCAACATCGCTCTCTTCGACGCTCGTGCTCTTGCGATGGCCCAGAACCATTGTTGCGGGAGGGTGTCTGTGGAACGGTAGTGGATGAGGGGCGATTACGTCATCTGTCAAGGGTTTTCCACCCCCCACTTGAGCCGATGCGGAAGGTACACGTGACAGCTCCTGCTATTACGAGCCTTTCAGGGCTATGGACCCAAGCACAAATTTGTCATTAACATCATTCATCTTGTAGACCTTTTTGACGCGCTCATCGTCCCGAATCTCGGCCAGCTTTTCGTCTGTGAAGGCTATTGGTGTCCCTTGAACATTGTCTAAAAGATGTCTCTGCACCTGCAAAGGTTCATTGTCGACTTTGATTACCAAGACATGCTTTGTGGCTTCGCCAATTCCGAATCGAGAAAAACTTTCTGATAGCTGCAAATGTTAGGCTTAGCATACGGAATCCCATTAGCCAACGCACGTTATTATTGGGTGAAAAAGAAAAAACGATTTCGGCATGGACGTTGCGGCTCTTCATGCGGCCCTGAAGGCGGTCGTTGATGGCGCGGAAACAGGCAGCCAGCGCTTGCCTTCTTGAGACTAGCATGGAGGCGTCCAGGAAGGCATATTCAAAGTCTGGATTTCCATCCAGCAGCTGTTGGCGTAAGAACGCCGCATTCTGCACATTCACAAAGAGACAGAGATGCAACGGATGGGCGGCCAGATGAGGCAGCGAAAAAGATTCCATGGCACAAGTTGATTGAAATGGTCCGTGCAAGGTGTGGCTGCACAGACCACCAAACACCGGCTTCTCCCGGGGCTAACGATTGACAAGGCGAGAATGGCGCCGACCAAGCGGCCAGCACCAGAGTCAGCGGACCAGGGCGGAGGGAGCTGGAAGAGGCAGAGCACGACGACGCGAACGGGCCAGGCATGCGATCGGTGCAAGGCGCGCAAGATCCGATGCGACGCGCGACCGGGCGGATGCTCACAATGTATGCACAGCAACACCGAATGCAAGACTACCGACCGCATAACCGGTCGCGCTACGTCGCGTGGCTATGCCGAAACGCTGGAACACGAAATCGCCAGCCTAAAGCTTTATACCATTGAGCTCCAGGCGCAGATTAAGCAACATGGCCTCGAACCAGTGCCTCCCATTCAAACCCAGCCGCCGTATCCGGCGCAAGTACCGTACGGTGCCTGGAATGGCGCGCATGGCAACGGCTACGGGCAGGCGGCACAAAGAGACCGCAACCCGTCGACAGGATCGCTGTTGCCCGAGTTCCGCGCCGGCTGCGTGGGCGATAATTACCTTGGCGTCGTTTCCGGGTCGGATGGGCTGAGCTCTGTAGAAGGCATGGCATTGTCTCTGTTTGGAGCCAAGATTGACCTGGCAGAGTTTATGCCGCCAGAGCCCAATCCGGATGCCACGGCCATGTCGTATCAAACTTTTCTTCAGCATGCATTTGGCGGGCCAAGGCATACTCTGGAGCCTAAACTCCCCCAGACGTATGAGGGGTACAAAACCTTTGCCGAGTGGTACTTTCGATCGGTGCAGAATTTCATACCGATAGTGCACAAGCCAGATTTTATGAACCTTATATACCGCATCTATCACGGCGGCGCGCCCCCCACAACGGCCGAAACTGTCATACTGCACATGATTCTGGCCATCATGAACTGGCAATGGTCCACACGCAACGGCAATGAACAGACGCGGTCGGCGTGCTTTGAGCACTATCATTACGCTCTCACATTTGTGCCAGAGCTCTTGGCCAGCCACAAGCTGGAAGATATCCAGGCTCTCGTCCTCATCTGCTCACAGCTGCGTAATCAGCCGCGCCCCGGTGCGGCTTGGATGTTTACCAACATGGTTCTCGGCATTGCAATCGAATCCGGACTTCACCGGTCAGCAAAGTCTTGGCCGAGCGCAGCTGATTGGGATCCACACACGATTGAAATGCGCAAGCGCATTTTCTGGAGTCTGCTTCTCTTCCACGTTTGCATCAGCGGTAAGCTCGGACGTCCGATGCCGCTGCGTCCGGAGGATTTTGACATTGAAATTCCCGATCCTGTCGAAGATGCGTTGCCGAACGAGAGGAACTTGACCAAGTGGCGCAAGTGTTCATTCCGGGCCGCAATCCATGGGTTTAAATTGCTCAAGATCACAATGCAAGTCTATAGCACCATCTACTCGATCCACTCGTCGACAGGATCTCACGAGGTCAACGTGCGTCAGCTGGAGAAGGATCTGCAAACTTTTCAGCTTCAGGTCCCTCCAGAACTTTCAGGCGGGCCTCAGACACGCGATGAGGATCAGGTTTCGGCCCTCTACCTTCAGTTCACCACTGCCGAATGCGAATTGCTGCTTCATCACCCATCGTCGTGTCCCTCAACCTCTTTGCAGACTATGAACGATAACCTCGACATCTGTTTGTCCGCAAGCAACAAACTTTTGCAGGCAGCAATTCGGTTGAGCAATCTGAAGAGTCTGGACACCACGTGGTATTACGCCACTACGCCTCTGGCTGCTGTTTTCACAACCCTTTTTGCCTACACGGAGAAGCGGGATCTCATCAGCTCGGCCGACATCCAGCGGCTGAGAGCTGATATGGATACCTGGCTGGAAGTAATCAACGATGTCAGCAAAATGATTGGTGAGCATACCGACAATTTCAAACGTGGTCGACTGACTTGTGTAGGGACGATTCCTCGCCTTCATGATGCGGTACGCTGCATCATCGACTCTTCGTTGGACAATATAAGCCGGCACGTCACGGCCAAGACGGCATCAGCAGCAATTGCAGCGGGTTCGCCCAATGGATCCAACGAACCTGGGCCGAACCAAGGCTACGAAGCCAACAATGACTACTACAGCGCCAAGGCCGGGTCCAACGGGGCGCGTCCTTATAATGGTCGTGGCACCTCGACAGAGGAGGGTCCGTATCCATCACCATCGGCAAATCAACATGCTTATGGGGATAATCCCAACCACCCATTCACGATGCCTACCTATGCCCCCGCCCCCTATAACCAGAAAGTCAGCCTTGAAGCGCAGTTTAACGCGCCGCTGGCACCGACGGGTCCCGGCCATTCCCCGCCGTCCATGTACTACCCACCACATGCGTCTCCGCACCAAGCAGCGACTGGCGCGCCCGTGTATCAATATTCGGCGACGGGGTCAGCATGGCGGAACTTTGCCGATCACGTCATGACGAATATCAACCAGCCAGGCGATGTTGACCCACAATTCCATAGTCATCCGCACGGCCATGGGATGATTGAGATTCCGCCCAAGGGCGAGATGCATCCGCACGGCACTGGAGCGCAATTTGCCGTGATGCGGGGACGACAGGGGTCGCAGGCAAAAGAGGATGGATCGAGGAGGTAGTTTACTTTTCTGGCGTTGGATTCTGTGGAGGAGGAAAGCAGAAAAGAATGCGAATACCCATGTACATTTAATAATGCTTTATGCCTGTTGTTCGTTTGAAGCAATATCACTGAACTTGTTCTTGTCCGTGGTTCCGGCCTCAGCGCTTCGACGAGGTGAGGTGCGGTGCTGTATGCGTGTGCTTTAGGCCTTCTCGTTCAAGAAAACGTGAACTCTCAGCAGCAGGAAGAGCCGCGTGTTGAAATCGGTATGCTAACGTAGAAGCGATAACTAGTGTTCGAAGTGGTATGAAGGATGTCTATCTACGGTCCAGCCTGTCAGACCCAAGAGGCCGGAGGGCACAAGGGGCGGAGCTATGCGGTGTGCGCTACGCCATACTGCGCGTGAAGAGCAAAGGGCAACTGTCTCGGATCTCACGGGCCGTGCCGAAGCTACGTGACTGAAACTGGACTGAGATTCTGACACAGCCGTCACAAATGGAAGGTCAGATCACGTGCCTAATGGAATCATCACTTTGCGGAAACACACGCGCACGGAACCGGCCCGACCCGCTCGTATCTTGGCGACTTCATCGAAGCTCCTCAGAGCAACTGTACAACAATGCTGTTCCTTCGCCAAGCCGTTCCGGCCTTTCGGCGCAGCGCGCTCGCCTCCCGGCCTTTGATTGCGCGGTCCTTTGCCACTACCGGCCTGCGAAGTGGGTTTCCAGCGCCAGGGTCGCGCTGAAGCTGACAAGAGGTGTCATACAGATGCGGAGCCTCGCTCGCAAGACCACAACCCGTCGCCCGGCGACGAGAGCAAGCTTCTGACGCCGCTGAATGGTACCAACATTCCACGAGTTGTTTGATCGGTGCTGATGGTGTGCAGACATCCACAGCGAGTCCGACCTCCTCCCACCGGGTGCCGACCCAGGCACGGTCCCCACGGATCTCAATCAGTCTACTGGTATCGAGCGTCTGGAAATTCTCGGCAAGATGCAGGGCGTGGATGTGTTTGATATGAGGCCTTTGGATGCGAGCCGCAAGGGTAAGGAATAGGACGGGTTACTTGGAGTGGTGCTGACTGCTTCAAGGAACTCTGGACAACCCCATCGTTGTGCACTCCTTTGGTGACGAGCAGTA
>MU005999.1:55808-142983 GCA_010093745.1 Piedraia hortae CBS 480.64
AAAGTCGTCCATGAAGGCGAGAATTTGAGTTACACCCTGGGCTTTGACAACTTGTATCCGCACCGCAGACGCTTGCCATTTCAATGGGATGGGAACAACCATCATACGGCGGGCAATGCCAAATGTGCTTGCTGCGCCATCGTACTGCACCTTGTAGCCTGTAATGGAAAATTGAAACAAATGAAGGTCGGCGAGAGAGGAAAATGTGTAGGTGCGAATGGTGGATACCGTCTGGGACGTCTTGACGAGTTCCGTCAGTCGTTCCAGCACGGCCGGAGAACACTGACGAGTGTCGATTGCAATCGTAAGACGACGCGGTGCACGCAGCATCTGGATCGTAGGCGTCGGTTCGCCAGCCGCCAGCCGCAAGAGCATCTCGCCCTTGTCGAGGTTCAGCCGGTCGGTAATGCAGCCGCCTGCGTGCCTGGCAACAATCCGGAGATGTTCAGATTCAACAGTAGGCGGAGGCCGTCCATCCACGTACTGTTCATTCGTCACTCCGAGCCGCTGCCATTGGAGCGATGCCAGTTCACGACATTCCTGTGGAGCTCCAACCATTTCAACATTCAATCCCTTCAATGTCATCTTCCCTATTATGGCTTCATCAGGCCCAACCGAGAGGCCTGTAAGCAAATCGTAAAGCGTCTGTCTGCTGTCGATATCTGGAAAGACGAGCAGAACCCTGACCTGCCGTCCGTCCTCTTGCAGTCGCAGCACCATGGCTGCACTGCCGCCTGCAGCAGAATCTGTGATGAACTCAACTAACAGAGGCGACTTGGAGCAGACTTCATGGCTGACACAGCTCGGAATCTTGTAGCTGGGGTCGGTGACCAGCAGCAGGCGGAAGCCCTGGTGCATCTTCCGCACCGCTCCGCCCTCGCTGTGGTCCGAATGCTTCTCCAACAGCATGGCAGTGCAGCCGCGGATCTTGTCGGCCGGGAACTTGGACGCATCCGAAGGGTCTGCGTACTGCAGCTCTACCAAACGCACCTCGTGCACTAATTCCTCATCTCGCTCCTGGCGGAAGCTGCTCACAACCCGGCGGCACGATTCCACCTTGTTCCAGAGGGAACGGAAGTCGCTTTCGTGCATCTTGATGCATAAGCTAAAGCCCTGCGGCAGGCTAATGATGATCGAATGAGCGTGCGCCTTCCATGAAACGTCTTTCCACGTCAACCCTCTCCTGGCACCGTACGGCCCAATGCGAAGGTTGACGGCGTCGTTTTGGCTGGCCAGCGTAAACCCCATCTGATACTCTCGTTTGCCGCGGATGGCTGACAGTATGCAAGGAAATGGAACGCGATCCGTCTTGGGATCATCTGTATGGACAAAAGCCTCGACCGAATATCGTCCGTGGCAAAACGAGTCCCGTGTGTCACCTAGGGGCAGCATATCAAGCGCCGAACCGCGACCCAATACCGCCATAACATCTGGACCAAAGCGCGGGTATTCGATCCACACCTGAGGGTCTTGGCCGTGGATCAACGATGGCTGCGGCGGCATCAACTGGTTCCGCTGCAGCGAAGTTGTAAGAGACTTGAGGTACCCACGTAGGAGCATGACGGAGCGGCGCAGAACCATGTCTGGCATCCCATTAACGGGCGCTACAGACTCGGATATGTCATAAGGGCTCAGGGGATCGGATATAATCCACCAGGCCTTGGCCAGGTCGACGTGCGGCTGCGTCAACATCTCCCTCGGAGGCTCGTGGCTTTTGGATCTTTGCTGGAGGAGAACTTCCAGCCCCGACTTGCCCTTCAGATACCACCACACCGACGCCCGCAGCCAGGCCTCCGGAGCACAGCTCTCTACCGCCCGCACTTTCTCCGACGCCAGTCGGAATACTTCCATGAGGTGCTTTACACGGCTCGCCCAGTCCGCCAGCGCCAAGTCTCCGCTTGTCTCACCGGGAGACGCAGAGGCAGAACCATAGCGAGGGGCAGCCGACGTTCTTTGGGCATAGCCCGCCGATATGTAGTCAGGGTCGTTGAGAGCCCGACGAGCAGGCGTGAAGGGGGCAGAAAGCGAAGGCGGAGAGCTGTTCTTACGTAGTCTGATGTCTTCCTGGCTAGCCTCACGAGACTCCCGGCGTCCGTCTGGTATGAGCCAATTGGAGCCTCTGGTCCGCGGATTGCTAGGCAGACTCGACGGCAAATCGGGGCTTTGCGGCCCTGCCGAGTAGAAACTGTCAGCAGATGCCTGCGTATTCAGTGCCGGCATCTGCGGGGCGGCTTGGTCATGCGTCTTGTCAGGCGACGAGTTTCTGATATCCGGCTGCACGCCAGAAGTCCGCCGGCTGATGTAATTGGGCTGGTAATTTGCGCGAGACTGCCTCAGCGACCTTAGGGGGCTCTCTGGCTGCGGCTGGGGAGCCTCTGTTGGCACACTTTGAGGGCTCTCGTTCCGCAGCTCGCCGGACAAATCAAACGACCGCCGCGGGCTCTTTGGGACCGAAATTGGCAGGGAACTGGGTGGAGTGGAAAGCCGCTGCTTGGGCGGAGAGTTCTGCCGCTCGTCCGCATCCACCGACGCCTTGCGCATTTCGTTGAGCAAGTCTGCGTACGGCGACGCTCCGGCCTGGGTGCTGTCGCCGAGACCGCACATGTACAGCGCACTGGCACGGCGGAGGGCCATGCCTTCGTTTGACATCATGTCTCGCCGCCGCCGTCGGGTGTTGGACGACACGGGTGATGTGGAATAGGTGGCTTGCCGGCTGCGCGCATGATCGTGGAGCGGCATGGGCTGGTCATCTTCCTCGCCGTCCGCCGACTGAACCGAGATGGCCGGATGAAACGAGTCGTCGTCGGCCGGTGGCTCCGGTGGTGGCTCCGGTAGCGGCTTTGCCGACGTCTTGCCTGCCGCTCTACCAACAGCGGCCGCAGGCTCCGAGGCCTCATCTCCGCCCTCACCGATTATCTCGGGCGCCGAAGACACAAACGACACCGCCAGCCCCTCTCTTCGCCGCGGTTTCGTCCAGCCGTTGACGTTGGCTGACGCCTGCTGGACCGCTTTCAACTCCTGCATGCCCGGCCATTGTGCACCGGCCGAGGCGGCGCGTGGCTTGGCGCTCTCGACCCGGTCCGTTGATGGTTTCAGAAAGTCGACGACGTCCTCGTTCAACTTGAATTTGGTCGATGACGACGACGGCTCGGCGTCGCGGAAGACCTTTCCCCACTTACTCAAGCTGCGGAAGCGCGACCGCGTCGATCCGCGGTTCTCGTCGGCCATGGCGGCGGTGAGCGGTGAGCTGTGGGCGACGGACCGGCGTCAAATACAGATGATACGATACAAACCGTTGTACGCATCTGCCTTCCCCGCCCCCGGTTATCAGCGTTATCTGTGCACGTGTTCAGCCCTTGCCCGTATTCTTCCATACGCCTTGCCCCCCGTCTCCCCACTGTCCGCTATGTGCAATGTGGGGACCCGACCTGCCGGGGTGTTGTCAGGGTCCAGTGCCTGCAGCGAGCGCCTTGCCCCTTTGGGCTGGGTTTCCATTTTTGACAGCTGTTATGTTACATTGCGCAGCTTGTGTAACATGTGTGACGTCGTCGACCGCGTGAACACTTCCGTAATTACGCCGTTAACGTGGGCAGCCAATGGCGCTGCGTGAAAAGATTGCTATGGCCGTCCTAGCCTCGCTTCTGCCAAGGCTGCAAAGTATAAGTTTGTAGCATTCCCGTAGAAGTTCTTTGCATTCTCCTCCACTTCAATACGATACCGATAGCCCCAAATGAGAGACCTATTCGTCGCATTGTTTCCTCTCACCACATCCAAGCCGCAAAGCTCGGAGCCCAAAGACAGGTCTGCTGACTTTTTAATCTAAAGGAAGAAGCTCCTGACAGTTGACAGTTACGACTGGTCAGTGGTTGTCGGCTCCCCGGTCGGTTCCAGCCAAGGAGAAAGAATACGCTGGCACGTAGTGCCCCAGCCCGAAGAAGGCGCACAAACTATATGGAACCTCGAGCGTGATGTCATTGAGGATAAAAAGCCCTTGGCCATGTTTCTCGTTGCGGGCATCATCAACGAGGAGTTTCTCGAGCGGACATTAAGAGACATGCCAATGAATCCGTGGAACAAGGATGACTGGAACACATGTTTCTGGGCAAGGGATGCCTTGAAAGCCCTGGAAGACGACAATATATCCCTCGGAGAAGCCAATATAGACTGGGATGCCTTGGTTAAATTTGCTCCCGAATATGCGTCCCGGAAAGGTGAGCGCGCAGCCGATGCAAGTGTTCCCGTGTGGAGCTACCTGGACGGCAAGGAACTCGTTGAGTGAGTTTCAGCATTTCCCTTCAATCCTTCTCATCCTTCATCGTTAGTTAGTCCTCTTCGAGAAGGATGTTGAGCATCCAGGCCGTCTGGGTCAATTCATAAGGGTGGAAACCCATATGTATGTCAGCACCGCGGTCGAAGTTGTGTATCGTTCTACTAGTGCTTTTTTTATCCATCTGCTTGGTACACTGCAAAAGAAAGGCTGTCGTGTCTGAAGCAACTGTTGCACGACGATTATCATGAAGCAGTAGTAAGTACCACGGTACAGGATATGTGGACTCGGTACTCTCACTATGACAGTTTTTTTTTTTGGATTGGGGGTGGGGGGGGGGGGGGGGGGGGGGGGGGTAGTGCTGTGCTGGATTAACATTATAGCGCTGGATATCTCTGGAACTACATAGCCTCTTCGTCTCGATAGAAGGCAGACGCGGTTTTGTCCCGCGCAGGGATGCTCCCGCATAGAGCTGTATCATGCAGTGACCTTATGCAAGGGACACGCGCACGGTGGGTCGATCCGCGCTGCATGATCCAAGACTCGGCATGAACATGCACAGACCTGGAGACTCGAACGACGGTAGGTACCATCTAAGCGAGCCTGTGTGGATAAAAGTCGCGGCAATTGGATACTCAGTCACAGGCACATTTCTGTCATTGTGCGTCAGGACTTGGTAGGATTCTCAACTGCACAGATTGCTACTTCACACGATGAAGGCTCATGGAGGACCTCACAATGCTACCTACCCTCTGCAAACCCATTACTCGTCTAGCGACAGCCATTCCTTGGCACTGGCCTGAAGACGATGGCGGAAGCCCAGCGGAAGATTCAGAGCCTGCCACTCTTTCACTAAGGCGGCCACCATGGCGTTCACGTCAAAGCCTTCGCTGGTCAGGACTAACTTGATGTGCAACAGTGTTTGGCTCTCGCCGTCAAAAGAACTCTGCTCACTGTACCAGCGAAAAAAGTCGTTTTAATGCTGTTTGGACGGATCGCTTGTCATCAGCGGGTCTACAAACGCCACCACTGTGAGCTGGACATTTTTGCTATTGACGCCTTCGCCATACAACATTTCCAAGCAGTTTCCAGCTGGCGGAACATCCGTGCGCACAACCATCACCTCGCGTTTGTGGACCTTGCTGCCCTGAGGAAGGCTGCGCATCTCAGTCTTCAGCCACTTGTTAAAGTCGGCCATGCACCTGCCCCAGTTCTTGGGTGGCTGTCTGCTGGAAATAACATCCGGCTCACGGTCCATGAGGCGCCAATCAATGGAGCAGTTATGCTCCTGGGTAGTCAATTCGGCTTCCATATTGTCCGTCGCATTTTGCGTCTCATTCGACTCGGGCGATGAAATGCTAACTTGGCGGCGGCGGCGTAGTTTCTGACGAGGTGGCTCGTCTTCTTCGGTCTGCGATTCAGGTTCGGTCTCTAGCTGCGGCTCGGGCGCAGAGATGCGTTTCTTACGCGATTGACGTTTGGGATTGGGCACTTTCTCCGGGTCAGACTGTCGCTGGACGTTCGCCGAACGACCACGCAAACGACCACTTCTACGACGCCCCTTCTGTTTACCCACACTACGACCCCCCTTGGCGATCCTCTCGGAAGCCTTACATCTACGGAAGCGCTTAGTCGACTTTGCAGGCATATACTCTGAGCCATCCGAAGCTATTCCATCCGGGACTCCATCCGGGACTCCATCAAGGATTCCATCAAGAACTCCATCAAGAACTCCTTCCCCACCGCCCATCGACTCGGTACTGGGGTCCGGTCGTGACATATTTTGGTTTGGCTCTCGTGCAATCTGCGCGCTGATGTCCTTGTCATCCATTCTCTGCTGGTAAAGACCTATATCCAACGCGGGTTGCTCTATGTTTGCGGGAATGGCAGATGGATCAGACGACGGCAAAGATACCTCACCATCAGCCACGTTGTCAGCCTGCCACCGATTTGCTATGGCTAAACTGGAAGGTGCTGCCGTGTTGCAGAAGAAGGTTTGGCAGTCGCATGGCACGCCAACTCGAAACTTACGCACGGACCGCTCGGAATAGACCGTTGCGGTATACTTCTTCTACGGATAGGGGACAAGGTTCTGTGTGTGTGGCTACTCTAGCTGTTTCTGCTACGATTATGGGGCCTGTATTCCGCATGTTACAAAAATACGAGTTACGGGCTATAAAAAACTTTCTCCTATATTTTGTTTGCCAATTCCCTCCTCATTGTCTGCCCTCTTACGCCGAAGAGATAGATTCAGCCAGCTATCAACCTGCGAAAAGCAATGGTTAATAATGGTTAGCATTGTAGTCTGGGCACAATTCCCTTGCGGTATACAGTTTTTTTCGGCGGACGCAGTCAAGCGTTGTGCCGGGCTTCCAGACAGCTCGATTTTACACATCACGATCCATAGCAATCCACCCGCAAATCCTCATCTCACGGCATGCTGGCTTTTTACAGAATAACTGTATGATGACCCTATCGATCCGTCAACAGATCCTCTGCACAAGATTTGGTCCAAAAATAGGCTTTTCTCTAACTTGACTTAACTAGGTGCAGGCAGTCGTTCATGTTCAGAGGTAAAATTCCCCGGGATGCATGTATCTTCCCTACGTGGAAAGTCAGGCCAGAGGGAAATTCTACTTGGATTGGGGTGACAACCTCTGCATGGCTCGGGAAATGTCTTAGTTCAGTCTCACCAACCCGATCGTTTGGAAGGGCGGATACACTCAACTGGCTCAAAGTTTTACGGGATGTGCGTATATCTTCAATAGAGAAGGTATTCAGTCCTAGAACGGTGCGAGGCTTCCAATGCCACTCCAGGTTAATCCCCAAAAATGTTTTCCCAGGAACACCGCTTCGGAATAAATCAGTGTCATGTACGAGATGAAATTCTCTCATCATATGGATTGAGAGCAGTTTTGTCTGGTTGCCTCCAAATCAAATTTTGTTTGCCAGAATTGATACACGATTAAAGAAGGGCTGGTGTTCGCTGTTGATGAACTTCTTGACATTTAGGGAATGTAATTGTGATCAACTGTGTCATCAAACCCATTTTAACGAGTTATATCTTTTAGTAGGCAGCGAGCAACTAGTGGGTAGCGATAGATTGACGAACACTGATGTTTGCTGTGATGACCAGCGACTGTCAAATATTTTATTCAAATTTCCAACCAGCAGTATTGATCGAAATGACGATGGTCAGGTCAGGCAGCTCCCAGCAATGATCAGCGCGAACGTTGAAACGGTGGTGTAGAAGGAAAGTAAAAGCTTGGCGTACATCGATGTTCTCGAGTTTGATACTATCGTCCTCTTCAAGCCGGTCACTCACCGGAATAGCGCGCCCGGGGCCACCCTATACAGGAAAACATATTGAGTAAGGGAACTCTCGTGCCAGTTAGAGAAGGATCGTCACGAGAGCTGCAGACGAATAAGACGAAACCATGGTGTTGACTCCATGCTCTCGATTAGGAGTTACGACTTCGCTGCTCACCTGGAACAAAAATTCTTCAGTCCTAAATCCCACTGGGCTTTCCAATAAGCTATGATTTCGCTCTGCACCGTTAGAGGGGTGATCATACGCAGGGGACTGTAAACATATACGCCATTAGACGAAATGTACGAGACCCCAAACTCCAAACTCAACGCTTGAAAGCGAGAGTATGATAAATATGCCATGTCCGCGATTAAGTCATGGGAATCTAACGCACTCATTTGTCTGTTTCGGGTGAGGCGTCATTGATCCTACCTCTCGGTCAAACATGAGTAAGAACACCCATTCTTGAGGCAGAGCACCACTCTAAGTTGAATTTACAATCAATATCATCATTCTCCTATCAAAAGCTCAATGATTGAAACACTGTGTTTCCCCACCCGAGAAAGGATTTGGCGGTGGACCGTAGATTCAGGTGACACGAGGATCATCCATCTGTTTGATTTTTTAAGTCTACCGTGCTACATCGCCGACAGCGAGTGGCATTTCCAACTACCCCGTTAGAATAATCTCCTGGTAACACCTTGTTGAGATATGTGCCACAGATCAGCACTGCAGAGCTTAATGCCATAGAAGAGCTTGAACGGAATTTCTGATTGTGCGGCTCGACTAGTATCATGCTATGAATAGGCCTGATCACGATACGCGCTTGTATGCCAGCTTGACTTTTTTGATCAGCTCTCGTAAACATGACCAAATCAACAGTCCTGGGGCCGAATGGATAACAGCTGACTCAAGCAATCTGTAGGGGCCCTAATTATCCCTCGTAGTGATTCCTCTTACCCAGCATAGGTGCCAGAATATGGTTAAAGTGAAGGTTCTCGTCCAACGCAGCCCCAGTCAAGCTTGGAGCTCGAGAGTGACGTGTGAAGCCTCCCGTATCCATTGAATGCTTTATGAGACCCTGCTATATAGTGTCGCACGGGCAATCCAAGCTCAGCAAAGGTGGGGTCAAGCTATGAAAGTTTTCCACCGAGGTCATGTTAGCAAATTACAGATAGAATGACAGCGTGGCGAGTCACTGTACTACAGAATGACAGCAACTGAACACGATGACAAACATCACGTCAAAGCAGACAGCCTCTCATTAGACCGAATCTAAAGTACATTTATGCAGTGCCGCACGCGGTGATGGTGGGCTCACAATCCTTCTTGACGGTACCGCTAGAGGAGCCGCACATTTCAAGGCTCTTCACGACACCATACGACTCGGTATCGCCGTCGGGGATCTGTCCAAAGACGACGTGACGGTCGTCCAACCAGGGAGTGGGGACCGTGGTGATAAAGAACTGGCTTCCATTGGTGTTGGGACCAGCGTTGGCCATGGAGAGCATGAACGGCTTGGTATGCTTGAGCTCAAAGTTCTCGTCCTCAAACTTTTCGCCGTAGATTGACTTGCCACCGGTGCCCTGAGCAAGCCTGTCAGAACCTGTTCACTAAACGGCTAGAGTATACTTACGTTACCGCGGGTGAAGTCACCGCCCTGGAGCATGAAGTCGGGAATGATGCGGTGGAACTTGGAGTCCTTGAAGCCAAAGCCCTTCTCGCCGGTGCAGAGAGCGCGGAAGTTCTCAGTGGTGCGGGGCACAGTCTTGTCGTAGAGCTCAAAGTTGATGCGGCCGGTGCGAGCTGGATTATGGATTAGCGGAACTCTCTGCGGTGAAGGGAAGAGACTTACGGGCGCTGCTCTTGTCCGTGCTGGTGACCTTTCCCTGCTCGTTGCAGGTGGCCAGGGGGCCCTTCCAGCTGATGTCAAAGTAGGCCTTGCTGCTCATGATTGCCGAAGAAGCGTGGAAAGATCGGGTGCAAGAAAGAGGAAATTTGGGTAGTGAGGAAGAAAAGGTGCGGGAGAGAAGTGAAGAGGAAGCAGAAAGCATTTTCCCGCTGGCGTCAATGGAGGGGCACTGGACACGGCGGGGTCAGTCGCAAGGGCCCCACTTGTTTCTTGGCGCGTTGCTTATGACAGACGTACCTTGCCGATCGCTTGATTGTTAATCAGTCCGATGAAAACTGCTGCTCTTGCAACAACAGAACAGCGCTGTAGACGATACTCGTACAGCACAACAATGGATCTTGTTGATGAAACGAGGACGAGATGAAAATCTCTGGTCTGGATGAAGGCAAGTTCCGTATGCAGGGACGGGCCGGGGTTTTTCCGCTTGTTGCCTGGGGATAGAACCCCGCGCCCCGCGATCCGAGATTAGGAACTGCGGCGCAGCTGCGGCGGTCCGAGAGAAGGGGAGCCAGCTTGTCAAGCAATCCTGATCCGTTGGGACACTGGCGAGAAGGCAATTTTTGCTGCCAGGCTGCACCTAGAGGATTAGCGTTGTTTAACGATGACTGGCTCAGTTTCAAATGAAACCACAGCGTTGATATCGATGCTGCCTATGTGAACCAGAGTGGGAGGATGACTGTGGTTGAATTAAGGTAGGATGAGACGGCCAAATCGTGGCCTTGACTTGTGTCATACGCCAGATGTCAGTGACATGGTTCTCGTTTGTTGGAGTAGAAAGATGTAATCTTATGTCGATGATATCCAAGATCAAGGCCCTTGAGAGGAATGAGCTACTAGTCTATGCTAAAGGATAAAGAATACTGTGGTGTTCATCTAGACTGTTGTCCGTTGTCTGGATTCCAGATTATGATGCCTTGGTGCCTTGGTGCCTTGGTGCCTAAATGCCTGACGCGCACCTAACGTCCACCATAAACATCCCCAACAGCAAAGGCTATTGAACAGTCTACCAGCATGGATTGGAACGATCTGCGCAATCAAGTCAGCAATATCAGCCTGTACGATGTCAAGGCTGGAATCCGCAAAGTGCAAAATGGTTTGTTCGCCCCAACCGGGCCCGGATTCAGGCTGACTGGGGCGAAGCCGTGATGAACTACACGGAGATGGAGGCCAAAGTGCGAGAAGCAACGAATAACGAGCCGTGGGGCGCATCATCAACGCTGATGCAGGAGATTGCCAACGCAACGTTCAATTAGTCTGTCTCCAAGCCTCTTGCCGAGTTCGTAGCTAACCGTTCGTTCAGCCAGCTTCTCAATGAGATTATGCCCATGATCTACAAGCGATTTACCGAAAAATCGGCCGAGGAATGGCGTCAGATATACAAGGCTTTGCAGCTGCTGGAGTTTCTCATCAAGAACGGCGCCGAGCGCGTTATCGACGATGCGCGGGCCCATCTCGGACTACTCCGTCTACTTCGGCAGTTTCACTACATTGACGAAAATGGAAAAGACCAAGGTGTCAACGTTCGGAACCGCAGCAAGGAGCTAGCGGAGCTCCTCGGCGACGTTGAAAAGATCCGTGCAGAGCGGAAGAAGGCGCGAGCAACGCGCAACAAGTATCGAGGGGTCGAGGGCGGAGCGGGCATAGGCTCCAGCGGCGGTGGCAGATACGGCGGGTTCGGGAACGAGACTGTTACCTCAGCGTACGGCAGCACGTTTGGAGGAAGTACCAGGGCGGTCTACGGGGACGGCGGCGGTTTCGGTGGAGAGACGGACGAATACGAGAGCAGCAGTAGGAGGGGTAGGGCCGAGCGGTTCGAAGAATATGATGAATTTGACGACAGCGGAGCTCAGGCCACACCGGCACGGCGGCGGACTGAAATGAACAGCACGCCAAAGTCGTCCAAGAAGGCAGAAGTTGCAAAGCCAAAAGAACCAGAAGTCGATCTTCTCGGGTTCGGGGACGAGCAAGTGGTGCCAGTGTCTTCAACGAAGGCCGCGGCATCCTCAACTGCGGCATCTTCTACAGCTGTGGACGACGACGATTTCGACGACTTCCAGTCAGCGCCGTCACAACCAGCGGCGGCACTGCAAGCAGCGCCGACGATCGTTAAGCTGCCAGCACCGACTCTATCCGCAAAACTGCCTGCCCCGTCCCCCTCGAGTTCGTCGGTGTCCAGCATACCCAAGGCCAACTACAGCCCCTTTAATCCTCCTTCCACGGCACAGAAAGCGCCCGATTTCAGCAATTTGTTCAGCGCAACATCTCCCCCGGCCAGCACAGGTCCAGGTCTCTTGTCGCCGCAGACGACCAAGTCGACAGGCTCAGGGTTTCAGCCAACGGGCCCCAACTACTTTACCTCGGTTTCCACAGGCACCAGCAGTGCGTCCACGCCTTCTGCTAACGTTATGGGCGGCAGCGGCGGCATCAGCAGCACGACGGCGGCGAAGAAGCCGCAAACGGATGGTCAGGACGCATTCGCCAGTCTCCTGTCAGGAGTCAAGAAACAAACCAATAACACGAAAGGGGCCAAGGTATCTCTGGCTGATATGGCCAAGCAGAAGAGCCAAGCAGCTCTCTACGGAGCAAACGCAAGCAGCAGCGGCAGCGGTGGAGGAGGAGGGGGGGATCTCCTTGGTTAAACCCATTCGTATAGACGTGACATCAGAACACAACCTTTCCAGCAAACTTCATAAAACTCGACGCAGTTCATACCGTGGAAAAGTCTACATAACCACGCCCGAGTTGGAAGCGATACGAGGCCAAAGTTCTGCAGCCTCTTTTCCCACCGGTCCCGTAATCGCCGACCCCTTCATCTCACCCTTTGGATTAACAATCTGTCCCCCAATTAGCCTCCCCATCCCTTCCCATGGCACACAATACTCACCACCCCAGCATTATCCTCAAAGTAGAGATAAACCCCATCCGCACGACGCCAGGGTTTACTCTGTCTGACAATCACAGCCGGCATGACCTTTTTGCGGAGGTCAGGTTTTCCCTTCTTCACTGTAGCCATGACCATATCTCCCACTCCCGCGGCGGGGAGACGGTTCAGACGTGCTCCGAAGCCTTTGACGGAAATGATGTACAAGTTGCGCGCGCCAGAGTTGTCTGCGCAGTTCATTACCGCGCCGCTATAGCCTGGTTAGAGGATGGAGGGCAAGGAGAGGGGGAGAATCGTACACAGGCAGGCCGAGGGTCATTTTCAATTTGTTGCCGCTGGCGGCGCCGCGTCTGGGGTGGTTAGCGGCTGGATAGGCAGGAGGGCTTGCTCACGTACCCTCGTTTTGATGACATGGTGCTCTTGAGTACTTGGGTGTGGTCGTCGTAGGTTTTTTGGGAGAGGTGTGCGGTCGCGAGGCGCTAGCGGCTGTAACTCTTGGCGTCGCGGCGGGTAATCCCGAAGGGAGGAGCCGCCCTTGTACACAGTCAGATTCGAGAGGGACAATTCATCTCGGGATTGTGGAAAAAGAGGATTTTTCCAGAACTCGACCAGGTACTTTAGGAATATACGTATGTACTTAGGGCCTTACGAAACATGTACGCTCAACTCAACCCTTTCCCGCCATTCTAGTCATTGCCAACCCAAGAGGATTGGCTGTACGAGAAGCAGGCCCTGGACTGCTTGCTCGACTGGGTGCCCCGCTTGGCGCTGCCGAGCGGTTATGGGCCATGTGCGCTCGAACAAGGTGGCCGGCCGCCAGCGCCGAACACAATGATAACTCGCCAGCAAGCACTGTAGCGGCTGTAATGCGGGCAAGTTGACGTGCATTATCACCCGGGTTGGTCGCATGTGCTCCTCGAACGCCAAGCATATCAAGCATGGCTGCCTGCGGTTCGAGAATAGTTCCTCCTCCAATGGTCCCCACTTCAATGCTTGGCATCGAAACCGAAATTTGTAGGTTACCGTTTAAACTACTCATGTCAGCATGAGCAAGATTATTTTTTTTTAGAAACTTACTTTTTCATGACAGTGATGCAATTACTGCTCTCGACGTTTTGTGCAGGGTCCTGGCCCGTCGCCAGGAAGATAGCAGTTACTATATTCGACGCATGTGCATTAAAGCCACCAATAGAGCCCGCCATTGCACTGCCGATAAAGTTCTTCGCAGTGTTCAGCTCCACAAGCGCATTGACATTGCTCTTCAGCACACTTTTCACCGTTTCGGCTGGAATGATTGCTTCAGCAACAACGCTTTTACCGCGTCCATCCACCCAGTTGATGGCCGCAGGCTTTTTGTCTGTACAATAGTTTCCAGAAATGGTAATTGTAGCCATATCTTCAAACCCCTCCTGGGACATGACCGAAAGAGCGTGCTCTACACCCTTGGAGATCATGTTCATGCCCATTGCATCGCCCGTTGTCGTTTTGACACGAATATAGAGGTATGTTCCGGCGATGGCTGTCTTCACCTGTTGAAGTCTGGCAAAGCGGGAAGTTGAGTTAAAGGCGTCTCTCATAATCTTTTGTCCCTCAGCGCTGTCAAGCCATAGCTTGGCCTCTGCCGCACGCGCAAGAGTGGGAAAGCCCACGCATGGTCCTCGGGTCATGCCATCAGCCGTCAGCACAGTGACCGCTCCGCCTCCTGCATTGATCGCCTTGGCTCCGCGACTCGTACTGGCTACAAGCACACCTTCAGTGGTGGCCATGGGAATAAAATAACTCTTTCCATCAATCGTCAGAGGCCCGGCGACTCCCAGCGGCAACGGAGTGTAGCCAATGACGTTCTCGCAGCAAGCGCCATGGACGCGGTCGTAATCAAAATGTTTGTAAGGCAACAAAGATTTGTCAAGCTTCGACGTAAATTCCATCGTGGTCGGCGTGCGGGCAATCACGGCCCGCCTAATCTTCACGGCCCGCGTCTTGTCCCCCAATGTCTTTTCGAGAGCATATCCTGGGATCTTGCCGCCCAGAGACAGTTGCACAATCTCGTCATCCTCCAACAACTGTGCCTGTTTGTTTGCCGCCATTTCAACGCATTCTTCGTACGTGCGAGGACGTGTCTGTCTCCCTCTAGGTTCATCAATTGTAGGGGCAGGGACGCTGATAGACTCCCGCCTGGCCACTTTACGCCGGGCCTGGTCCTGTTCGGACTCCTTGATACTCCACCTGGCGGCGTTGAACAGGTAACCGTTGAGCACCAGACTCATTGCCAGTGCCGTGATGATCCATTTGCTGAGGACGGGGTCTTCGAAGCTTTTGAGCAAACTCTCAGCAACACGTCCCCCAAGTGCGGATACCACGCCGTCCATGTAGTCACGGTCAAATAGAGACCAGTCAGACGAGTCATCCAGAAAAGTAGGCGGGCTCTGCAGCTCATATTTGATGGGAGGAAAGACGGTGACAGAGACCGGGTGGGCCTTTTGAAGAGCGCTCTCCATGATCTGATCGAGCCCGCTTCTTGAGACTTTAAATGGATCCATTGGAGGCTGCGTAATAACGCTGGACAAGCCAATCGTGGCCACGGCAGGATTCTGACTAGAGCGGCGAAAGGGCAGGGTACACAGGCTTAGCACATTAATCAAGATGAAGCCGGTGATCATGAGCAGCTTGAAGCGAGGGATACTAGCCTCTCGCACCTTGCGGCCAAAGAGCATGCCTGATTCGCTGTTGCAAAACGTTTCGTCTTTGGGCCAGTCATTGCTGGATGCTACGTTCTCGGCCACTTGATGGCTAACGCCGTCCTCTTCCAATGCTTTACGCACCGCAACGTGCCGCCGGATTCGATTGATTTCCAACTTGATGGTCAAGATGGACATGTAAAATGTGAAAAGTAAGATGCAATCGAAGAAAAGAGTGCACGCTGCCAGGAAACAAAACTGCTTGAGACCGCCCTGGATTCCTGATGCCGCCCCGGCACTCAGGATGAGAAATTCAATGGCGTAGTCGCGAACAATATCCGCCCCACGTTGACGCACTGCTGTCTGCACCGCATTTTGGATCGTGAGCGATGCATCACCGTTTGCCTGGCCGCTTGACGGCTTCTTTGCTTGCAGGGCAGCCGAGAGCACGGCCTGGGTCAGCACTATCGGCTTTTCAAAACCCACAGTGACGACAAGAAACGGCACACCTTCCGACAGCAACACAACGTTCTCCGGAACGCCTAGCTTGAGCGTGACTACTATGCCAAAGAGGAACGCTAGTGTAGACGAGAACATGACCGACGTGCCCAACCAAAAGTTGGAGCCCATCCGACGCATACTCAGGAAGAGCGAGATGAAGGTCAGGTACATGCTGAGATAGCCCAACGACATCATGATGATGTCGAGTGTCTCGGCGTTCTTCACCAAGTCAACAAATGCCGTCCACGAGTTGCGTGCCCACTCCACCACACCGTGGGAAGTGGCATTTCTGCCATTCGCCACCACCCACTGCACTCGGGCATCTTCATCATCTGGGGGGGATGAAGCCGTGACGCCCAGTGTCGAGATTGTCTTGACCTGATCCAAAAACTGCCGAGCTTCTGCCAGCGGCATAGAATAGGCCAACGTGCTTTCGGAGCTGAATGGTGCCAAGATATTGGAGCTCGACGGCACACGCTTGGCTGCCGAGCCTTTGGGCAGCTGAACGTTTGGCGCAGCGTGAGGCGAGTCATTAATTCCGGGGAAGCCAAGAGTCACAATCGCCAACTCTTCCTCGCCCTTGTAGCTTGTCTGAGCCGCACTAGTGTCCTCCAACTGCCAGCTCCACGCAGTCTCCGGGCCGACATGAAGCCTCCTGCTTCCGCTAGAAAGCTCATGGAAATCAATCTTTCCAGCGCCCGTAACCGGAGAGGGCTGGAAGAAGCCAGACTCCAGCAGATGGACATAGAGACCGCTTCCGAGAATGGCAACCAGAGCAATGGTGTGGATGGGGTACGTACAAGCCTTGAGCGTCGCCCACTGCAGCCATGGCGTTATCAGCCCACTGATACGCCCAGGCTCGCGGGAGTCCTCCGCGGCCGACCGCCTCCATAGCCGGGTGAGCGGTGCGCCGAGCATGACGAAGATGGATTAGTGAGGGACTAGAGGAATCCGCATCTCAGGTATCTGGATAGTGAATGTTGTCACCGACCTTGTTAGCGAGTTTTGGTTCAACGAGCGTGCCAATTTCCTTGTACGGGACTTTTCTTGACCGCGTAATCTGACGTGTGGCGGTGCCAAGATACCGGCCTATCAAAGGCCGTCAGAGTGACGTCTGCAATGCAGCTGTTAGCGGCGCCGATCAGGATAAAATCAGCCAATCGGGACTTTCCCGTCGACTTCATCAGACAAGCTGCTAACACAACAGCAAGAGCCTACAATTGTCACGCAGAAACGCTTCGTCCGACTGTCATCTGCGTGTCCGGACGTTGTGATGCACCAACGCTCACGAGGCTTGCCACGCGTCTATGTGTCATTGACAGCACGTCCGGGAGAGAGCCCAATCACATCAAACTTCTTTTTGACATTGGCATTCTACAGTACACAGTGCGTCTACAGTATCATTTACATAGTGAGGTAAATTGTCGGGTCTGTAACGAGAAGGAAAAAACTCCGAGTGAACCTATCCGGTTGCCCGACCACCTTCTCCAAATAGCAGAAAACACCAGTCTATCCATCTAATGGGAAACACGTAGTCTCTCGACTCGCACAAGGGAACAGCCCCTCCTCTGACAAAAACGTACTTGGTGTGTCGGGCTCAAACTCACAGGGATATCCGCCCACGGGGCCAAACATGGACGGCGCAGCCATCAAGGGCCCCGACTTGCTGACCCTGTCGTAAGTCAGCCGCATGCCTGGCGGGGTGAGGGCAGATGGAGGGACGCCAAAGCGGTCAATCTCTTCATAAACGGGCGGCATGCCCGGATGCGGCTCCAGACAGAGCTGCGGGGACGACTGCTGGGGAGGAAAGGGAAACGCCTGCCGCTGATTTCGCAGAGCGTGCTGGCGACGGGCGGCGTTCCGCGTGGCCTGCCCGCCCTTGGCGCCAGACATCTGCCGCTTCGGGGCGGGTGCGGACCGCCTGTCTGACTTCCGCTTGGGATCCTTGCGGTATCTTGTGGTGGAGATGACACCCTGGTAAACGGCCGACGGTTTCAGGCGCCAGAGGCTGCCCTTCTTGACACCGTGCACCTCGCTGGGCGGCACTCGCTCAAAAGCCTGAGGGAACTGGTGTCAGCTATGACCCTACAAATACCTGGTCAACGCAAAATCGAACATACAGCATTCATTGACAGGTTATGCCGCACGCTGTTCTTCCAGCCGCTGTTATTGGGGTCTTTTGCTTTTTGGCTGTGCACCTTCATCCATTCGTACAGTTCCTTGAGGGTCAACGCATGGCCCGGGGCTTCCATGAGGCATCGATATAGCAGCTTGGCGTAGCAAGGATCGACAGGGTCGCCATGCCCCGGGACTTCGCCCCCGCTGCCCTCCGGCACACCACCGCTCCAGCCCCCATCTCGAGAAGCACCCGGGAGCGCCGACGAATGGCCGGGCATGGGGCTGGGTGCTTCGCCAAGGTGTGGCGGCAGGGAGGAGTCCCGCTCCGGCAACACAAGGTCAGTCGGGTGGCTTGTGGGGACCAGAGGCGGGTAATTCCCTCCGGGAAACGGCCAGGTATCGCTCTCTGACAAACCGAGATGGTGCTCTGGCGACCATAGGCCTGGCGTGGGCCACCACTCTGGCTGTGACGGGCCTGCACTAGGCAGCGGCGGCGACGTCTCTATGCTCGGCCGCACCGGTGACGGCGCCGACATTGAAATCCACGGGTTGTAGCACGAACTGATAAGGCAGTCGTCGGGCAAAGTTGAACATAGCTCATGGTTCGGTTGCCCAATCCTCTCCCATATATCCGATTCGAGATCCATAATCGGGGGATGCTTCTGTAATGAGAAAGCGCTTGTAGTGTACGAGGGGCAGGTGTCTGGTGACCGCAAAAGCAGCCGTGACTTGCTCAGAATGCTGTGACCAACGTCACTCTGTGGTCGTGAACCCCGCCGTAGAGAGTTCAGCAGTAGAACGTCAGCAGTAGATAGACTGTCCGCACAGCCGAGCACTGAGGCGGCTAGTCTTTTTAACCAAAGGAATGGACTGCTGTCGACAGTGTCTCGATAACCCACAGCACACCGTCCCCCTCAACGAGTGGGAGGCGGTCCAAGGAGTCTCAGGTCGGTGTTGGCTAGGCCTCTTGAACATGAAGGAATTTCTCCCACAGTTGAGACAAGGACGTAACAAAGGCAGGCAGTCCGTCCTAATGTATGAACCCAGAGATAGGCATTGTCGTGCATGTTACGCTCAACGCCAACGCATGCAAGCGAAGCACAAGGCAGCCCATTTGCTTACCACTCCCTTGCATCTCCATCGGCACGGTTGTATTGCGCCACGAGCAGCATGCAAGAGTTCACTACGTGAACGAGCACTCGCCCACTCACCTGCATCGCCAACCCAGCTGTTTCTTTCAGGGAACAAACAGCTGGGGCTAAAAAGAGATGCAAGTAAAGAGCACTTGTGTGCACAATGGACGGGCCGGCCCATTCGCAGAAAAACGATAGGCTCGTCCCCGTCTTTGAAGCGAAATATGTGTGCGTGTCTGCGTGTGTGTGTGTGTATGTGCGGCCATCCCAATGCCGACATTGTCAATGGCATTTGCCCCGGTGCCAGGCTCAAACCGTGGCGACAGAACGCATGCATAGCGACAAAGGTAGCATGTGTATCACCTTCTTAGGAGCCTACCAGTGATGCCAAAATGAAGTAAAGCAGTGACAGCTGCCGTGTTCCTGAACGGATACCGGCGTCCGGCAAGCTAGATTCCGGTTGTGCGACCTGTTTTGGATTGTGCTTACATAAAGTAGCTCGGGTGCTTGAGGTGCCAAAGGGAAGATTGTTACAATAGGACAAGGCGCACGCTTGCAGCCCACTTGTAGTCTCGGTTTTTTTTTTCTCTTTGTCTGGTGACTCCCGTGAAGGTTAAATATTGTCAGCATCTTTAAGCCTCGTGAGTAAGGACAAGTCAAATCCAATCTTTGTGCCACTCATCCTTGTAATGTGCAGTTTTCACCGGCCGACCTGCAGCGCATATTTACCGGTAGACCTGCAGCTTCGACCTGCAGAATGCGCCGGCTAGTGGGCCGATTGACCCCTTCTTACCGGCTCGTGGTGTTTTGAAATCGCATTAGCTTCTCTTCCACCTCGTCTGTCACCTGGTAGTCGCTTCAAGTTGGACGGGCTCCTGTCAAGATGCGCCACACTTTCTGCAGCCAGCCGACTGTAGCCAGGGTAGCTGAATCCACCTCACGCCAGTCGTAGTTCGACAACATTTTCAAACCATTGTGCGAATCGTGGAAGAGGCTCCGCTTCACGACTCTCAAAGCGCAAATAGGTACGACGACGATACCGTGATAGTTTGTTCAAACTGGTACCTCCCGTCGCGGGGCTGCGCAGTGACGAACTCCGAGGACAAGTCCTGCCAATATTGGTGACGAGTTCGCTTGCAAATCAGTCCTGAGGGAATGGAATGGTGCACAGAGATAGCCATCGGCTCAGCTATTGACGGTACATGGTGGAGGACAACCAGGCAATTCCACAACCATAAGCCAAATTTGCGTGCCCGAGTTGGTAGACAATAACCAACATGGTACAGGTTTAAGCACTCAAGCGTTGAACCGACCAAAGAACAGACGACGCTGTACTGTTTGTCACTAAGATTGCCATTTCCAGTACACCAGGTAGTGGTGGTGCAAGGCGGAGTCGATATAACCCGCATTTGGTAACTGGTTTTTGGAGAATGATTGGCCATGGGATTCCGGCTGCTTGTCTGATTGGTGGCGCAGTTTGTCCAGTATGAAAACGAAGCCCCTTCGTGACCAGAGTCAAGAGATTCACCGGCATAGCCACTGAAGCACCTCGGTTCGCATAGCTGCATGTCCTTTTCCAGATGATTTTTTTTTCGTAGGACTTATTTTATCGCTGTGACCGCTGACTGGACGTGGATGGAATTCGCAAAATCTCTCAGCATACCACGTTGCAGAATGTTATTTGCAAAAAGTTTTCCCAGTTGTTGTGGGGCATCATGGTGACAGCGTCCATCTGGCGCTTGCCGCAGTGGAGGAGCATTGCTGAAGTCGAAGTAGAGATGATCATTGGGGACGGTGGATGCCTTCTTTATATGGAAAAACAACCAGCATAAGCCAGATGCTATGCTGTGTGAATGATACCGCCCTGTACGCCGTTTAGCACAGCTGTTTGACCCGCAAAGCTTTCCATTCCGTTGCTGGACTTAGTTGCATGGGTATCAGATGCAAACGGTTCAAGAATACGACTAAGCAAGCGAGTCTGGAGGCCATCTGTGAAAGTGACTGCAGATGAGCAAATCACTTTGCAGTGCCTACTTTGAAAAAGAGTGGTTGTCTACTACTGGCAGCGTACCGGCTTTCCATTAGCAATTTATTTTCGATAGAAGATCTTCTTGAACTGGAAGTGAAGCTGCAGGATGCTCTTGTCAAAACTACAGCGAAAGCCACGATCGTGCTTGGCAGAGTAGTCCCACTCTCTGTCGACGATTCGGAAGGCTATATCTTCGTACGGCGCCCCGGCCGTGAAGCGAATTACGCAAGTGTCGTCTTCCCCGGCAGGCGCATTCATCTCGCCTCGGCGTCTGACATGATCGCGCTCTATCCTATAAGACGGCGTTTTCATCTTGTTCACCAGATCCGGGTAGAAGATGTTGAAGCTGTACCCCTGAACCACGCGTGGAGGAGGGTGTTCCTGATCGTAGTGGGTCTGGTTATACTTGTTCCATTCATAACCCTTTATCACGCGATTGAAGTATTGCGGCTTACGAGGGCGATACTGGCTAGACCAAGTAGACATGTTCTTGGTCGTCACAGCCACTTCGGCGTCAAAAATCTCTTCATTGTCCCGCAGACCGCGGGCGATCTGAAGATCAAAAGCTGACTGTTGTGGACTTGCAGATCTCACAGTTTGCTCTTTGGCTGGCCTTTCAGGGCGGTCAGGGTCAATAAGACGCCCAAAAGTTGGAATATGGTCTGAATTATGCACCTTCCCTCGTTCTCGTGCCACTTTCTTCTCGAACTCGTCACCAGTCATCGATTCCAAAGCTTGATCTTCTGTACGAAGACAGAGCATGGGCTCTGGATCCAATGAACTTTCTGTAGGAACAACATTAGCAGCAGGATTGGGAGCATTCGCACGACTATGATCGAGCTTATCCTGCCAAACAGCAGCAAGATGGGCTTGTTGCTTACGAAGAGCGCTTAGTCGAGGTTCAATCAGCGCATTGTCAAGCTCTCTAAGTTTTGCCTTTTCTTTATAGGTCAGCAGAGTGTTGAGTAGGTGTTCCCAATATTCGACGTCAATTGTTCCGTTAGTTGCCAACTTTGCCTCAATCTGACCTTCAAGTTTCTGCAGCTCCTCGAAAGATTTTGGTCCGAGGAGTTTGGACAGATCAGCAGCAACGCCTTCCGAACCACGCATTGTTGATCGGGAAGCTGCTCGCTTTTGACGATCCTTGCAAATTGTGCCAAGGCTCTGAAAATAGTCAGTTAATTTAGAACACAATCGAACGACAACTCACCACCCAGTAGTCCCTGTTACCTTTGAAACTCTCCAGCATCGTGTATTCCGTAATTCTCTGGTCCAGTTCTGCCGACTCCGACGTGGACAGCCTCGCGAATACAGCGCTCGGCTTCTTCACCTGCACCTCCTGCAGGTCTACCTCGTCATCAATGATATTGTGGTCGGGGTCCACAAGCGCGAGTCCCACGGCCAACCAGTCGATTGGCGAAGCGCGGCCGTTTTTGGCCCGCAGTGCAGCTTTCTTCTTCATTTGCCGCAGCACAAAACGGTCCTCGTCCGCAATCCATGTTGATTCTTGTACTTCAACCGTGCCAAATTTCCTTTTCGACATTGTCGTTGAACAGGGTGCGCGAACGCGTCGCGCGGTGCGTCATAGACAAATTTAGAACTGACACGCGCAACACACCGTTTTGACTCGCACTTTCAAATTCTACCTGCCTATTTGGGATGGCGGATCGATGGAGATCGCTGTGCTTGGATCAGACGAACGTGCCACAGCTGTTCATAAGAACCAATATCGCTGCCACCGGCTACACGATTCATATCACTGACCTGAGCAGAGTTTGGGGTGAGACAATACGGGAACCTGATATCAAGTCAAGGGCGAGATCAAGCAGATGCAGTATTGATCCCTCCGATGGAGAAGATCAGTACAAGATCTTGCTCCAGAAACTTCAAGAAGCAGCGAATCAAGAAAGAGGCACTTCTATAGCACTACATCCGGGAGCCATTGATGATTTGATACTAACACTCACCGCTCCGCTTCCTGACCCCCTCCCAGATTTCGAGTGGGAAGCCTCGCTTTCATCGTTGCCGTCTCACTGTGTCAAGGACTTGGTAATAGCACCCCTACTTGCTCATGTGAGCGTATTGCAGTGTCAAATACCGACATTAATACGTGAGATCCAAGAGAAGGACAGAGTCATAAGCAGACTTGTCGATAGGCTTGAGCAATCTGGAAATGGTCTCGTCCACGTCTTCCTAAATGTGGCAACTACCCAAAACGGCAGCAAAAACATGCAAAGGGAACAGGTTGCCCGGTATGTGAGGGGTTTAAGCCCTTTTGATGAAGCGGAATGGAAAGAGAAACAAGATAGTATCCTTCCATCACCAACACCAGGGGACAAGGCCGTCTGCGGAGTGCTGGAAAGCCTCAGACCCGCTATCATACATACTGAACACGCGGCTAAAAGCGACAATTGGTGGCAAAATTTGGGAAATAGAGCGACGCATACGGGAGGCTTGCATCGGGAGCATTCGGCATCATGGGGTTCATTGAGCAAGACAACGGCATCAGCCGATGGCTCAAAAAAAGAAGACGATGGATTTCAACGTCAACCAACGCCTCCACATCTCAAGAAGCGAGCTGCGAAGCAGGCTTCCAGTAGTTTTCAAATTGACCCCATGATAAACGATGATATCAGCACAGACGATGAAAAGTCCATTTCTCATGCGTCTAGTTTCGCCCGTAAGGCTAGACAGTCTAATGAGTTGCCGTTTGAGACGACTCTACCAACACCAAAAGGACAAAAGACCAAAATTGGAACCATTGGAGGCAAGTCAAGGTCTTTCAATGACTGTGATAAGAGCATGGATGCACCACCGATGTCGAATATGGAGCGTGATACTGCAATTGCTACTACAGCAGAGTCCATTGTCCTTGCACGTACTGTACCGGCACAAGTTGCGAAGCCTCGCACGCTCGGCAACGTCGGCGGGAAGACTTTATACAGAGGGCAGGATCCAGCAGATCCTTACAGTGTTTGGCCGAACCAAGAGAGTCGGGCTACGAGGCAAACGTTGTCTGCTGAAGCACTTGTATCAGAAAGCTTGCCAAGCGGTCCAGAAGCGAAGTCTCCTCCACCTGATAATGCTACCTTGAATAGGTCAAGCCCAATTTACGTTGATAATCCCTCAGTGAAAGAACTCGCCGGCACCATAACACCAAAATACTTGGTCGGTGAATCAACCGAAGAACTTGCGTCCAGGAGACGTATCGAGTTGAAACAGCAATTGGAACAGAAAACAAAGGTGCCATCAAAGAAAAAGAGGAAATTCTGATTGAATTAAAACTTGGTCCAGCCCCGATAAGTTTGTGATGAGTCTGCAACAACATTTGACTACCAATCGAGTGGGTTCCAACATCTTGCCGATTCTTCGCTTGGGCTGTGCTGCGAAATCGCCAGTATTACAGGCTTGTGGGATGGTTTATGCATACAAAGCGCAAGCTCAGCGGCGTCAAACTAACCCAAGTCTGCAGTTCAAGTAAAGGTGGCTCCGATCTAGCCAGAGGAAAACGTCCCATATTGAGTTGGTCGCCTGAAAGCCAGATCCGCTCCTTCCTTTTCTGATAAACCGGTACGGGCCGGTCCACCCATAACGAAGTTTCCAGCACGTGATCCTCTGTCACCAAGGGACACATGGTTCGCTTGTGCTCTTGTTTACCTTCACTTGGGCCTCACAGCGTACACTGAACATCTTACAATCGTTAGGCCGAGGTCATTGGTCAGCTAGAGGGAAAATGTGCTTCTATTCATACCATTTTTATCCTATATGCGGCCATGAAGAAGTGGTGCTGCACGCATATTGCGATAAAGCAATCACGTTGGGGCCAATACCAGAGCCAGAGGTGCCTGCCATTCCAACGAAGCGAGTAAGGTCCCAGAAAAATGGCAAGATGAAGGAAGAGAGCAAGGGCCAGAGTTCTGTCCAAAAAGGGAAGGAGCCACTCAGTAACGTTGAGCTTGGCACTTCTTCAAAGCTTCCACTGTCACAACACCCGCCCCCTGCAGCCCACATCCACTCTACATCATCCGTCACTGGACAACAGAGACAGTCGCAGCTAGATAAAACCTCGCATATCAACAGGATGGAGGCTCCCATAGCCATCAATCCATCATTGGTTCTTGACGATGCAGCATCGTCACCGACTTGGTCACAACACACTGTAAGTTGAGCAACTCTTCAGACTGCGCTGTGCTGACTTTTATTCTAGTCCTTGCGGAAGCATCAAGGTCGCGAGGACAGAGGCTCCGAGACAAACCAATCGCTTGGGGAGTCGCGGCTTGTGTATGTTTCCGTTCGTCATTGTTGGATCATCCTACTAATATGGTTTCAGAACGAAGCACGCTGAATCATCCGAGGATCGCAATGTCAGGGGCATGACTCAAGTCACGTCACCGCCCACCGATATTGTCACCAACGACAGGGAACGTGTGGACTCTAAGCCGCAACCTGCCAAGTCGTATGCAGCCGCATTGGGTATACCCTCTACCCGTCGCGGGCCCCTCAACAAGCCATCGGCATCCAAGCAAGAGGTTGACACTGCAGCATCTCATGCCAAGCAGGTGAACATCGTCGAGGCCCCCTCGGCCAAGAAGTCGCTGCCTCATTTTGCTCAACCAACCAAAGCTTCCACAGCTCGGCGTGCACCTGATTCGAAGAGCCCAAAGCGTAAATCTCTGCCCAGCGCTTGGGTGGGCCAAATGTCTAACCTAGACAGCGGCCAAGAAGACGCACTACCGTCTCGTATCGCGGCACCTACTACAGAAGCTACCGCGGCACGTGCTACAGAACTGCTTGGTTACAAGGGTGATGGAATCAATACGATTGCTTCAAATGAAACGCGCAAGCCGTACAGCACGCAGTTGACTGAAGCTGCGGCAATTCTCAGATCCACACTCATGAAGACTCCCCGCTCGAAGACTAGTGGAAGAGTCCATCCAAGCAAGGGCCTAATGAAACTGAATGAAGGCATCAGCAAGGTTGTTCTTCGGCCAAATGTCAAGGGTACAAGTCGCATCAATACTTCTAGTCTGACTAGCGCACAACCACCGGCTGCGAATCAGGCAAAACTGCCAAAGTCGCACGAGACCGCCACACGGCCAGTCGCTTCAAATTCGACAAGTCCGCCTGAGAAGAAATCTGAGCACAAGATTCTTGGCGTAGCAAACACTAGAGTCAGACGTCGGGACATAGAAGTTGATGATTTTCGTAGTATCCGCGACAAGGTCGGCGCTCAAGGCTTGTTGAGAGGAACGCTTCCACCCGGAGCTCAATATACTCAGGATATACTCAATGAGGAGAAGCGGAGAGAGAGCGGCATGTCAATTAAGGATATTGAACCAACTCTGAGGGCCAATGCAAGGGCACTGGAAGAAGTTGCGTCGAAAATTCGTCAAGGCGCGGGGTACTCTGCGGCCATACAGCCGCACACAAATGTACAGCGACTGAGCGTGGATCCTTTGTCGTCTGAGACACCGCGAACGCAATCACGCCTGACTAGCGTATCTGAACTCGATGATTCTGACCTGCAGATAATTGTGGACAAAGCTAGCCCTGTTCAGGCCAGTGTCCACGAAGAATGGAAGGCGCCAGAACCAAGCGAGCCAGCCTTGTCCATCTCTTCTCCAGCTACAGAACACACAAACCCGACAGGCGCAGACGATGTCAAGGCACCAGCTTCGCGATTGCGTGCTAGCGCCGAGGAATTTAAGCCGATGTGGAAGCCCGTCACCATAGCCCAGGAGCTTAGTCTGCAGTCTTGGCGTGGTGACCTTGATTGGTACTCGGATGAAAGGTGGGACGCAATGCCACAGCAAATGAAGAATTGCGTCTTGATGATGCGCGACTTCAAGCGTATGGGCGCGCAAAGTGCTACCAGGGGCCAAGGCAGTCAACCCTCGAAGCGTCAGATGATGCGTTTTTGGGGTCGCCTCATGACCAATTCGCCTGTTATCGATGAGTTGGCGTCGCGAGATCCTGGGTATCACGATGCTATGGAACCTCACATGGGCATGAATCCCAATTATGAGATGCAGATGCAGATGCAGATGTCCGGCCCAGCCTTGCCGTATGGACCGGCTGCGCAACCAGCTCCTGCCCACTTTGGTCCGGTTCAATGGGCACCGTCTGGTCCCGAGAGAGGCTTTGTGGCAGCTGGACCGGTCCGCAAATCGCCCACGAGACCTTTCAAGGGCAAGGATAAGAGTAGGTCACCCAGAAAGATTGAACGCGTCAAGGATAGCCCAAAGGCTGAAGATGCGAAGATGACTAACTCGAGTCAACCGAGCAAAGATGCAGATGAAGGCCAGCCAACAGCTGAGTCTCACGCCAGGAGTGATTCTGGACTCTTCACCAAGCAGGATTTTCCTCCGCTGACGAATGCTGCAATCAGTAATGCGATGCCGACAAGCTCAATGTGGGATAATCCTCCCAACGCAAAGAAAGTGTCCTCGCCGACGCCCATGTCTCCTGCCAGCAAAGCAGTCGCCAGCAACCTTTCCCCCACAGCAAAGCCTTATACGTTGCCAAGTCCTACGTTTGGCAGGAAAACGTTGCCTTCAATCCAGCTGATTGAATTTGCCAATGCGAAAACGCAGAGCTCAGCCGAGCCTTCGAAAATGTTTGATTCTGACGCCAAGGGTGAAACGAAAGATGTTGGCGATAAGGACAAGCCGTCAGTGTCAAGTGGTCCATCAAAAGCCGCGGGCCCGATTTTCACACTGGAAGACTTCCCTTCGTTGGATACTGTTGCAGGCAAGACCATTAAGAAGGGCGGACAAGTTGGCAGCAGGGTTGTTGACAAGGAAGAAGCTCAGAAAGAGTCCGTAGGCGAAACGCGGCAGCCACCAGCAGTCGACGGCACCCAGTATTACAAGCAAGTATGCGGAAATGTCGAGCTTATTCAAGCAGTTGGACATATGCCATTGGACAACCCGACTGTTGGATTGTGCCACGCCTGTTATGATCCAAGGGATTGAGTTATGGGTATCCTGGGGGTATTAACGAAGCGATGGATTGATAGACGAGCACAACGTACATAGAATGAATGCCAAGTTTTTTAATCTTCTGTTTTATTCACTGGAGTGACAGCTACAACCATCGGCACCGCAACAATGCGAAATGAAACCATCGGAGAAAACACTTGTTTGGGGCGATGACATGATTTGAAGCATGAACTCTCATGGCTCGCGGCGTGCTCAACTGATTTCCTGATAAGGTGTAAATCTTCCGGAGGTAGAGCAAAATTGACGGACGTTTTCACGTATAGCCTGATAGGTTTTCGAGTATTGGCATTCAAACGAGTCAGCAAGCCAAATCTACAACCATAGTGGGGTAATGAATCGCTTGTAGTTTGTAACTCTAACAACTTGAGCTAACGTCTCGCCGTTGCGCATGGCAATGGAACCTACGAGTGTCAATCAACAGTACGAAATCGAACGAAGATCGCATGTGGTCCCTCAGGAGTCAATTGTTGTCGGAGTGTGTGACAGGCAATGATGCGTGAGGCACATATATGTGTGACTATGTGTGGGTATGCATGTGTCGAGATCGAGTGGTGAGGTGGAGTGCGAAACTTCACCTCACGCTAACCCAGGTCTAGCCGCATCCACCGAGGCCACATCACCGAGCACGCACAAAGCATGAACAGCACTGTGCCTCGTCCCAGGGGAAACTCCCTCCTATGGAGATGAAAACCCTGAGAAGCATTGACCTCTATCTGAGCTCGCAGATGCGACCTGGCTGTATACTATATGAGAGGGTTTACCGTCTCACAATCGTCCTAAGAGACAAGAATAGGGTAGGGTGTGAAGGTGTGTGTACCTGTGTATGTTGATGTATGTATCTATGAAGATGTGACGAGGTGTCGTCGGTGAGGTGTCACGAGATTTCACCTCAACTCGTCTCGTGTAATATCAGTGCAAGGTGTATCCGGGAAAAAGCGTGCTCTTGAATGGGTCCCTAAGAGCCTTTGGACTTCTCCTTCACAATCTTATGGTACTGGCGCAAGGCTTACACAAAATTTAGCCGGTCGCAAATACCCATTTGCAATTACTGGGTAGAAAACGAACGGATGTTGGCCAAATTATGTAGGGTTGGTGTTGAGCCTGTTTACTCAACTGAGGCTACGTAGTAGACCACGTGAGTGTTTGATCGATGCGAATCCTCGTTTCGAGGGTCGCGATTGTCCGCGAGCACGACGTGTCTTACCGGCTGTCTGTCGTGTTGGGTAGGGTCGTTGTCGTGGCGTCTGAAAGTCGGAGTTGCACAAATGCAGGGTTGGGAATTTCGAGAACAATGTAGGTATGGCCCACAATAAAGACTTGTCTTGTGAATGCGAGATGGTTGGCGGAGGGGCTCGAATTGAAGGGCCCGAGGAAACTGGCAGCATAGGCCATGTCAGGGCGCGACACGTTGGCTAGAAAATCGAGACACCCCACTGTGCTCTGGAAGAGCTGCCGGCGCTTTGGATCCTTGGGATTGTTGCGCGGGGAAGGAATGAGTTTGGATCAATCGGGACGGTACGAATATTCGAGTTCGCCATATTGAAGCGCCGCAAGACCTCCAGCGCGTAGGTTCGTTGATGCAGTTTGATACCGTTTGGGAAATGCCCCAACTTTAGACATGCTTGGCCGAGATCTTGAATGGTGAATGCCGAGCTAAGGGAATGAAGAAAGGGAGTGATTTCGTTTGTTGATGAGGAAGACTCTGGCTTCAGCACTCTTCATGTACCAATCCTCTATATCAGGACGGTTTTCGAACTCCTCTATGGACTGATGGGACGGTCTGAGTGGCTTCGACCTCTTTCCATTGATGTACTTTAAAAGGCCTTGCGATGCTAGCAGGGACTCTACCTGGATGTCCCAAACTTTGCAATTATCGCGTCCTGTTAGTTTGGTGATGCTCTTGTGCATTCCTGGAGCATATTGTCAACATTACTCCCACACAAAGGTCCATGGGTGTCGGCTGTAGGCCGTTCGATTTCAGCCAATGGGAAAGATGAAGGAACCACTCATGGCCAGACTCTTTTAGACCATATAAAGCTTTGACGAGATTGACGGCACCTGTTGGGAATGAGACGCCCGGCAGAGGAGGGGGGGGAGGGGTTTCAGTAGTATAAAGGTGACTCTCAGATCAATTTGGCGAACACGAGACTGAAGTATCTTCCTATAATGATGTCTAGCTCCAAAGACTATTTACCGCCAACATGACACATCAGCGACATGGGCCGCTCCGCCTACCGACTCCAATCTTATAACAATCAGCCGGGCTGGATATACCATCGTGCGCGATTTGCCTTGATCTTGGTAGCCGTGGTCCCATTACCTTTTGATCGTTTGGCTTGGGTTGGGATGAAGGTGCTCTGTCGTGCGCTATGTGTTTATCTTACAATGAGGGTAAACAATGTGGGCATAGTTGTTCTAGCCAAGACTGCGTACTTTTTGCTGGCGTCAATGTTTGCGCAAATGCTTAGTGGTCGGTGCGTCGCGTGATATGCAAGTACGGACACCAAGTACATCAATTCTATTCTCAAGGGTTGTTACGTGTCCCAGCTTACGCGCCGTCTGGGGCATGAGATCCATATGTAGTCATCACATTTGTCTATCATCGTTGATAGCTGGCATCGTGACAGCGGTGATGATAGCAGTCGCACCAGAGAGGTCGTAGTGTGTATTCCCATTTGGCAATGTTCGATTATTATACAGGTTTCTCGGTCAATGTCATGCACGCTCCTATTTTATGTAAGTATTGCTGAGCGCAAGGTCCATTTCGAGGGCCCTTCCACGTAAGAACAATATTACACAATGGCACCGTGAGCGATTTATCATCTAAGTATTTACATCACCAGCTCCAATATGTAGCTGCTTATGATTTCTAGGAAAAACCATGTATTATGTTGTGTTGATGCACATCTAATGAAGCCGTCGTGAATTGACCCGCCAGCTTTGACTGCACACAACACAGCAACCAGGCCACGTGTAAGCCTCAAACAAAGTATACTGGACAGTCAGCATCTTGAAATAATGACAATTGGGGCTATGCAGGGATCGGGTGGCTCACAGGCGTTGTGTCTGCGAAACAGGACACATTGGGTACAACTGGGACTGAAAACAGTCGAAGAAAGTACCATATGAATCTGCAGTTTTGAACAAGTTAGTTCGTAGCTATGTAGAACAGTTTCGTATGGTGTTTTCCGCGTTTAGTGTGTCAATCTAAATTGTACAGATAGAAATGAAATGCACAATCAGGGGAAGGGATCCCCTATGTTTACTTCCCTGCGTCACCATCTTCATCTTTGCATCATACACTCGCTCCTAGCATTAACCAGTGTCCAAGTAAGGGACATGACAATCCCCAAGGCGTGCAGCTCTCCTGAGCTACAATATGGTAGTACGATGTGCCAGCTTATGGGAGAGATCAGGAACGACCTCATCCGCACGTTGGATATATATGATGAAGCGGTCAAGCAGGAAAGGCTTGAAACCAACTGGAGGAAGATGATCTCACGCTGGCGTAGGCATATCGAAGCCTTGGTGTATCTGCCAGATACCGATCCAGGATTGACTTTCGAGAAAGTTGCTGACAAGGTTTATTCAATGCTTAAATACAGTCGTTACAATGCGTTCGGCATCATGGAAGATTACCCAGTCACGATGGAGCTAACTCATGATCTTCTCAAAAGCTGGCGGTCTGAGATCGGGGCACTTGACAAGGAGGGCGATGCTCACCAGGAAGCGACTAATCCACCTAAACGTGAGGAGAATGTAATTCACGATGAGACTCCACAGACTATATGATGGAACATACCATCGTTGTTGCTGTCACAAGAAGTAGGTCCCATAATCATCGCTCCGACCCTGGGACAACAATTTCGGCTTTCGTTTGGGGATATCATCTTGGAGGTCGATGATGGTGCATTTGGCTCATTCTAATCTTGTACGTAATTCTACGGCTGTTGGAAAGGCGTCCTCATAATGTATGTGGCAACTGCTCATCATCTTCGGGTTCTGTAACTCGTACTGGTATTCAGACGCTCTGATATGCGGTATTAATGGATTTTCTTTACCACGAGAGGAGGGTACAAAATTGGAAGAGACAAGTTAATCAAGTCGACATTGCTAGATACAATTGAGAACCTCGGATCTCAGTTGCAGGCGGATGTCAAGTCTAGTCAGTAGCTCCCTTGCTTTGTAATCCTTTTCACAGCCACGACCCAGACCCTTTGAAATTCTTCTAAACCTTATTTCTGCCCGTCGTTTGTGCTACTTTATCTTGATTGTTCGAGCAGTGGTATCTATCTTGTTTGTTTCCCATACTTCTAGCCATCCAAGTTCTTGATAATCGAATCTTCGTAGCTCTTATCTAGACGTACCTTCTCCGCAGTATCGACAAATCCAGGATTTCGTTGACTGTGCATTTGGAACACAGGTGTGCTGAAGAAACTGGTAGACGACTCGATTGAATTTTGTAGCTGTGAGACGTCGATACTATTGTACATTGTCCGCCTCTTGGCTGGAAGGCATTGGTTGCACAACGTCTCAAGGTAAGCATGACGAAGGAGATAGCCTCAACCCAGGTCGATTCAAGCTTCGCCCATGACTGAGTTAAAGGGTACATGATGAAAATCCAACCCCCCAGAACCCAACAAGTGAACTGCCCTGTTTATCAATCAACAATATCATCATTCTCCAGGAAAAGCACCATGTTGCCCTCATCAACCTCCCCAAGCGGTTTAGACAATGCTTTCTTCTCCCTCCTCTTGCCTTCATACTCCCCATCATCAAGACCAAGATGTTCGCTCCTGGTCCAGCCCCTAGGATTGAACCTCATCACATCTCGAACCCCAAAGTTCTCCACATCTCGCGGCCTAATTCTCGCAAGGTAGGGTAAATAGTCTGTGACAAGTTCATCCTTAGCAACGCAAAAGGACCCTGTCCTCTCACCCTCCTGGAGTGGGTATCTAGAAGCAAAATTGTCAACCGCGGCACTTATCTCTTCTTCCTTTTTCCAGATCTGGAGTGAGGACGGGTAAAAGATTCGATTGGGGTCGAAGTGGGCGGAACCTTTTGGTGCGATACGTTTTACTGGGTAAGGGAGGTTGAACAGCAGACCTCGCACAGCAACATGGAAGCTTAGAACCTCCTGCCGGAGCGTCTCGCCTACGGTTACCGTTGCGCGGTTCCAAGGGTTGGATCGCTCTGCGGTGAGAAAATCTGCATCTGACAGTGCGGTGGAGCAGTTTTCACTTTCGAGCACACTCGATGCGGACAGGACGTGGTTCTCGTGTAGACCGGCGATGAAGGTGGTCGTGTCGGTGCCGAGACCATCGATGAGGGAGTCGATGTCGATTTCAGAAGCGAGTGGGCGTCGGTGTTGGGGTAAATAGCTGGGCGGCTGTGCCACGCTGGCCTCTGTTCGTTTGTTGTGCACCACTTTGCCGATTGCGTGGAAAATTCCCAGAGATGCTTCGCGATGGTTTATCAGTGCGAGCACTTCTTTGGATGTTTTGAAAACATCACTGCGTCCGCATACGAGCTCCAACGAACTCACGGCGCTGCGAATATCGCCGCCTTCGGCAAGGTGTTTGATCACAACCTGTCCTAGGCTCTTTCTTCGACCTGATTGTTGGGCTTCTTTGGAGATGACCAATTCCAGCGCCTTGCCGATGTAGGTCTTGGCTACGGGATTGAATTCGATGGTGTTGATATACGGATGGTGCATGAGTTCGGGGCCGAGGAGTCTGTGCATGGTGAAGCTATCGCTGGCGGCAGTATTGCCAGAGAGTAGAACTTCAGAAATCACCATTACCAACGGCGTTGGGGATGACTGAACTGGAAGGGCGGACACGTATTGCTGTATTGCAGAGCGAAAGGATTGGAGATAGTTGGATGTGCGGGAGGAAATGTCGGGAAACTCTTCAATCAGCAGCAAGTTTCGTCCTTGGACCTCAGCTGGACTTCCTGACAAATCTTCAGCTGGTTTCCCTGAACAGTTCTCGGCTGAATTACACAGCGTCAGACCCGGGCTGGTGGCTCCCCGCCGAAGAAAGTCTTCAAACTGCTCACTGAAAGATTCTTCCTTGACCAACTGACATGTATTGACAGGATCACGCCATTCTAAGACATTTACGCCCATTTCCGCCGCAAGGAGCTTCACAGTCGTCGTCTTCCCACTCCCTGCTGGGCCCTTGAGAACGAGGACCTTTTGTCTCTTATTGCGGTAAGCAATGTCCAGCCACTGCCGAACTTCCTGAACTTTGCGCTTATGTACCGCGAGCTCCGATAAGTCGGCGGGTGCGAATCGATTTACCCACGGCCGTCTGTCTTCTGGTGTATCCGTTTGTCCAAATGGCGTACGCCGTCCCCCGCTCGTTTTACGAAACTTGCGACTTGCCACGCTGGCATCTGTCTCACTGGCTTGTTGACTTGGCAGCTTCCGCTTGCGCAATGCCAGAGCAACCGTCGAGGCCTTCGATAGAGGCACTGGGGCTTCATTTTCGTCAGAATCGTCCCGGATTGCGTCTATTTCCTCGTGTTTCTGTGAACCAACTGAAGACTGCGAGCCTTGGAACTGCCGCTGCGTGGTTGAGTTGAAGAATGCAGTGATTGACTTGTTTGTGGCCGGTTTCTTCGGCTTCGTTTCCGGCCTGGGCGGTTGAAGTCGCCGGTTGGTGCTCACAGACTTCAGTTTCCCGCTGCTCTTCTGCGACCGCGTTCGTTCATCTTTGGCGGCAACAGATGACGTGCCGACCACCGCTTGTTCCTCATCCTCTTCGTCGCTCGAAATGACAATCTTTCGCCTTAATTGCGGTCCCATGCCGCTGTGACTGATCGGTCCAACTGGATCTCATCTGTCAATATCTATACATTCCCTGTGCATGGCCTACAATCGCCGTCTGAACGCTTCGATGAAGTCGCGGTCAGCGCATCGCGGATCTACCCGCCACGCGTCGCTCGGATCTATCCGGTGCCGCGCTAATCAGCGCACGGACCCCACTCATCCAGGCGCACTGAAGAAAGTTTGACAAACTGCGCAAGGACATAGCTTATAAAGAGACCGTTACTTCTTACAACATAATGCAATCCTAACACCTCCATCTATTCTCAATGCAGCGACATCGTTTTGATGCTGAGTATCTCTCGTAGAGTCCAAGAACTCCCACTAACACACTAACACAACACCAGCAGGAGTAATGTATCAAACGCAAAAAAATTGTGCTGTAAACAAACTTCACGCACTGTCTACCGGGCGGGATCGGCCCGCAGCAAATTACCTAATTAGGCAGTTGTCACGAGGTTCCTTTTCAGTCACTAGCACATGTCTCTATACTTGACCTCATAGAAGCACATGCTGTGACGCATTGGTCTGGGGACAACGCCGTTCTCTTTACCTTGTCCACTGTACACGCCCATTAATTCTGCAACTCATCAACCCACTGCACGCACTGTACGCTCCATTCATTTTACCACTACAACCCATTTCAAATATTCATTGTTTCTGCACCTTGTCACTCTCTTTAATTTATATCCACCCACAATAAGATGTCATCAACATACACCACCCACCGCTTCCAGGCCAAGCCTACGAAGCATCCTCACTCATTGACATGGCGCGCCCCGAGAACAGAAAAGCTGGCAACCACGGCGAAGCCTGCATCGGCGGCAAAGTCCATGCAAGACTGGACCAAGGGGACGCACAAGATCTACTTTCGCTTCAGCTACGAAAAAGATCTTTCCCTCATCTGCTTTGAAGAGCGCAAGTCTCTGACAGTGTTTGAAGTCAAAAATGCAATCCTGATTCTGCGAAGCTGCACAGACTGCACTGGTTTCGATCTAGAAATCTCAAACCCGGATACGGACGAGGTGTACGATGAAGATCTGGATGAAATTCGCTGCTGGACGACGGTCAAGGCCGTTCGTAAGCCCGCTGCGCAGCCTGGCATGGGCAAGGCGGAGCGATACTTGATGGGAAAGATGCCTACGAAGCGCAAGTGGCGTCCGTTGTCTGAAAGGGAGATCCAGGAGATCATGCAGGCAAAGTATGAGTCTCAGGACAGGTGGAGGGGCATGACGGATGAGCAGAAATTGCGCGCTGCAAACGACTATGAGGAGCTGGAGTGGAAGCTCCGTCACGATAATGCCATGTACGAAAGGAAGATGGCGCTCAAGACAAAGAGGGAGGAGGATACTAAAAATGGCATCGTCAGCAAACCCAAGCCACCGCCGCCGAGTATGCCCCCGAATTACATCTGCTTCCGTTGCGGACAGAGAAATCATTTCATATCAGATTGTCCTACCAACGGTGATCCAACTTACGACAACCGACCCAGGCTTCGTCGAGCGATTGGAATTCCCAAGACGCAGTTGCAAAAGGTCGATATATCCCACTGTATGACTCCCGACGGGGGCATCGATTTTGACCTCCTTGATTCAAACGTCCTGTACACGGCCGACGGGGATTTTGCAGTCCAAGTGCCGGACCACAAAGCATGGGAGAAGTACGCAGAGGGGCAGAGGCAATCGGCAGCACTGGCGAAAAAGGAAGAGGAGGAAAAAGAGATGCTACGCGGCAAAGGCATGATCTGTCCGCTCGAGAACCACATTTTCGATCACGCGGCAAAGACATCCTGCTGCGGCTACGTTGCTTGCAGGAATTGCTTGGAGCAGTACCTCGTGGACTTTTCCTTTCACTGTCCCGGCTGCGACGAGAAGCAGCTGATGGAAGACCTGAAGCCTGACGAGGATATGATCAAAAGGGTAACGAACCATAAAGCCGAGAAAGATGCCGCACTCATGGCGCTTAGAGATCCCCCCCAAACCGAAACCAAGACCTCAACCCCCGAAAGCTCCAAGAAAAACGAATACTCCGAGGAAACGACATCCCCACCAAGCGACACCAACCCACGAAAACGCAAATCAAGCGACGACAACGACGACGACAGCAGTAACGACGAAGAACCACCCACAAAAAAGCGCGTATACGAAAGCGCAATTAAACCTCTACCACTTATCAAAAACAACCCCCTCCTCTGGTCTCTCAAAAGCGGCATGAATCCCTTCATGATCAGTCCCGTTAAAGTCCGCCTCCCCCTTCCGCCTTCTAAAGAAAACGTTCCACCAAAAGAGCCCGAACCGCCGCAGGAAAAACTCTCTAAGTTTGCACTGTCATGTTACACACCCCCGACAAAGGAACAGAAAGAGGAAGCGGCTAGGAAGCATAGAGAGAGAGTGGCTGCTTCGATGCCGCAGTATATGACCGTCCCGATGACGATGCTAACGCCGATGATGGCGCAGATGATGCATATGACTGTTTTGAACGATTTGAAGGCAGCGGGGATGGATGTTACCCAGTTTCCGTGTCTTGTGGCGGGTATGTTTGATGGGAGTGCCGGCGGGATGACTTTTGATGAGGAGACGATGAAGAAGAAGGGTCAGGAGAGTCGGGATGAAAGTCAGGGATAATTAACGTATGAATTGGTGAGGGTTGGGCGGCGGTAGGCAATGGGCATAGCAGGAGGCATAAAAATCATATCATTTTGTGAAATTAGTCTTGCACACATCCCAAGACCTTTGCAGAACGACGTGCCGAGGGACTCTGACACCCACATACGTGATTCAAAGTCTATCAGTAGCGCTCACAATCGGACGAGAAAAAGCTTTGACTGTGTGTACGTGGGTCAGGATGAAATGACAAGCCGAGACTGACCTCCACGCAGGCCTTGGCAAAAAAATAAAAAGAAAAAGAAAAAGAAAAAAAGAAAAAAAAGAAAAAAAAAAAGAAAAAAAACGCACCAGCGCTAACTTGAGTCTCCACGGGGCGATTGAAAGGATGCACAAGCGAGATCAGAACTACAGTAACTCATTTAGCACGACCTGAAAAAGTCTTGGAACTTTTGGACCCTGTGTACACGAGTCAGGGATTTCTTTTCGTAAAATTACCGACTGCTACAAGCGTCAGGGATATTTCCTGAGCTGTGTGCAAAACTGTAGTCGCCAGGGGGAGTACATATAGGCAAACCCACAACACATGACGGGGCACGTGCGATCTTAATCTACATCCACACAGGAACACCCCATCGACCATCAGGAAACACAGTTTCGACAGTCATACTCATACCAACAGTAACGCTCGAAAGACAATCCACCTCCATGCAGCACCCTCTTCGACCCAACAACACAAAAACATCGCATTGACCCAATCAGACACAGACAATCTCGTCCCCTGTCTTCATCTTTCCACTTGTCTTCCCCTCCCCCATGCTAAGCTTGGAAAACCCCCTGACCTGGAAACATACCCTCCACCTCATTTATAGACCGATACATGAACCGAAACGAGACATATGGGTGCTGCAGCGAATCAATGTACAGCGGATGCTGGGTCCTGTGCGTGTACTCCTCTTCAGGGGCAGACTTCCCTCCTCGGGTGGAAGGCGGCTGCGAGAAGGAGGAATGCTGCGCGGACTCGTATAGGGAGCGGAGGTGTTGAGTTTTCGATTTATTCGGTGAGGCGTTTTCTTTGTGGGGAAAGGTTTTATCTTTGCGCGGGGAGACATTCTCCTTCCTCAGCGAAGCGGTTGCTTCACGAAACTCGTCCACGGACTTGTGAGGGGAGATATTCTCCTTCCTCGCCGCTTTGCGAGGGGAGAGCTTAGGATCCTCCGAGGCCTGCGTATCGTACTTCATCGATGAGACATTGCCCCCACGGCCACCCTGCTGATGAACAGCCCTCTGACTCCATATCTGCCAAGCCGGAAGAAACTGCACCGCGCCAGGGAACGCTGTCGTGGGCCAGTGGTTGATATTAGACCCCTCCGCGATAGAGGGTGAGGGCTCGCTGCGGTGGCGAGAATGCGTCTTCGATGGGGTCGGGGTGGGTGTATTTTCTAGCCAGCGCTCGATGGTACTGGATTTCTCACTGGAGTTTTCGCCCTTCTCGGGACTAAAGACTTTCCATGCCGGGAGGGCAGTGACGCTTTGGTGTCTGGTCAAAGTGTGGGTTCCTGTGGATGGCTGGTTGTTGAGCCAGGATTCGATTTTGGTGTAGTTTCCTGGGGTGGTGGTGGTTTCGGATTTGGTGTGGGTTGAGGTAGGTTGGAAGTGTTTGGCCGGCGAGGGAGTCGCTCTGCCAACGATTTTGGGGCGGATGGGGGGTTCAGTCCCTGGTTTGGACTGTTTGACTGGTGAGGTTGTCTGTCTCTCAACGGTTTTGGAGCGGCCGCGTTCATTCTCTACGAGACTGGACTGTTTCTGCCAGGACTTGGCCGGAGATGAAGCTGCTGAGGCATCCTTCTCTGGGCTGAGACAGCGATTGCGATCCTGAAAGGCAGTGTGGTAGGACGTCGGAGCAGTACGGAAGCTTTGGGTCTCACTGCGCTCCTCACCCCATATCTTTCTCATACTCGACACCTTGCTGGTTGAGGGGAAATCCGACTGGAGATTGTCAATCCATCGCTCGACTTTGGAAGGTGTGGCGATGGTTTTATTGTCATCTTCCGCCGTTGAAACAGGCTTGCGGTTGGACGGAGGTGGTACACTCTTAGCAACTCTAGGATTCTCCGTATCGCGCACGCTCTTAGGACGCTGATGGCGAATCCAGTCTTCCACCAGAGCAGACTTTCCGGCGTTCAAGGCAGGTTCACTCCTCAGACGAGAATGGCCAGACTGGCGGAGCCAGCTGCTGACTTTGGGTGATTTAGTTTTCTGGTCAAGTGCCTCATCAAGTGCAACGCCCTTGCCGGCGAGACGAGACGCGCTCCCGTCTTCAAGCTGTGCAACACCGCGATCCAACGCACTCTTCGCCAAACGAAGGTCAGTACTGCGCTTTGCCAGGGCATGCTGCATGGCTGCTAGAGATGCCGCGGCGATGCCAGGCTTGGTCGCTTGCAGCTTTGTACGAACCGTATGTGCTTCAGCTTTAAGAAGTGCAATCTGGCGATCAAACTCTGCGATGATGCCTGGAATCGCCTCTTCAGGAATCGTTACCTTGTGGCTTCCATCAGGGTGGATAGTAAGTTTAAAGCCAGCAAAAGGATGCGGCTCAGAGAGAAGTGGGTGGGTGATGGTCGACGGGCGAGACTTGGGCGGCTTCGGGAGCTTACTCTGAGATAGCTCAGTAACGCTAGTCGCCGGCACAAACACTCTGAGTTCTGTAGGACCTTCCGACTTCTTATCCTCAATGGCATGCTGCTTGGAGCCAAAGGAGAGCCGTTCAAAAAATGAAGAAAATATGCTGTCCGATGGGCTGTTTTTATGCTTGTGCTCATGCTCGCTGCTGGTGCCGTCTAAGTGGAGCCTGCTCAAAGACTGAAACGACTCGGACAAAAAGTTAATAGACTTGGCATTGGGCACGTAGCCATCGTAAGCGTTCGTACAGCGCAAGATAAAGACATCAATGGTGCCGAATCTGTCATTGGATCCTGACTGATTCGTCACAACAGACCTAGCCCGGGCAAAAGTCCAGCCACGGCCTATGAAGCCACTATCCCTTTGGGTCTTGCGGACCTCTTTCTGCCGTAGGACAAATTCCGTTTCGTACTCATCCTTGTCAACACCGGCACCGGGCAGTCGCAGGCCTGTGTGGTTGCGATTACACTGGTAGATACCGTCAATGTACACAGCGACCGCAAGACCGGGCGCAATATAACCGTGAGTTTGAACGTGCACGCTAAAAGGTGTGTAGATGTCTGGAACCGCAATATACGTCTCGGCCATGCCGCCAATATACTTCGTCCCGTGCTCTTTGAGCTTTGCGCCTTGAAGGCCGAAACCGATGGAGCAGCTGACTTGATTGAGAAATGGCATTGTGTGCAGTCTCAGGTGCGATGCCAAAGTAAGTGACAGAGCGATCAGAGTGCGACCGCGACACATCGCGCCAGCATGTTTGTTTCCATAGTGACATCTCGCGCACCTTCCGTATTCGGTGTCGCGCTAGCAAAAAGTTTATTTTGAAAATTTTGATGCAGAACATTCACAGCCGCAACCCGTCGGACACATCTCTTCTCTGGAATTCTCGAACCACTCATGCAAACACTCTGCATGTCCACCGTGATTGCAATTTATGCAGAGCGTCGTCAGTTTTGAAAGCCCAAAAGGGCTGTCCTTTGAGTCGCAAAACGCGCACACCAGCTGCTGTGCGTCGCACCGGCCACAGTTTAAACCATCGGGTCCCACCATCAGTGGACAACCACACGATCCGCACATGGGATGGAACTCGTTTGACCCGATGTAATCCTCATATACTGCCGGATAAGTCGGATACGCCAGTTTTCGCAAGCTGGATGCCTCGGCGAATAGGCGATGAGCAACGAGCTGTTCATGATATGTTGACAGAACGGACTCTACCTCAAGTGGCTGCAGCCCTGCATATATCAGATGCTCGAGTCGTTGCTTGAAAATCGCGACAATGGCATCGTCGGTGAAACCCATGGCTGAAAATGTATTTGCATACAAGGAGACAGTTTTGGTTTTCCTTTCAAGGGGATGTGTGCACGGCAAGAGAGGCATGAATACAAGGAGCAGCTGACATGCGGCTTGAGCGTCTCCCTCACCAGCGTAGTACTTGAGCAGTTCTTTGAGCATGCCTACGAGGGTAAACGGCTTGTTCGTTTCCAAGTCTACCATCGATGATGATGCGATGGATGGCATGCCTGTTGGTTTCAGCTCGCCTAGGGACAGGCCCAAAGGGTTCAGGGCTTCAGTCACGGCAGAAGATGACTGCGAATCCTCTTTAGGTTCATCTTTTGCAGCGTTTTTGAGAGCTTCCTCAACATCTGGTTCTGTCGATGTTTCGCTGCGGTAGGTTGATGGCAATGTTGGGTCCAGAAACGAAAGGCTTTCTACACTAGCATGTGCAGGCAACAATTCTTTGCTCTCAACTTCTAGCTGATTGCATCTTGCTGCAGCTCCACCACTGAGAGAATCGCCATTCAACTCAATCTGGGGTAGTTTATCGTTCACATGGGTTGGAAGAACTAGCGGCGTGGGTACATTTGACCTACTGACAAGATGTGATCTTGGGGACGCTAGAATCGAGTTTGACTCTGTCTGCAAAAGCCTCAGAGCCAAAGCACCAAGATCTCGTCTTTTGACAAGATTTTCCCGCCCTTTCTTTTGCTCAAACTGGGTTCGATCCTTGACGTGCATAAGAGCGCAGTACCCGACAATTTTCCATGTCTGAGCGAGACGATGCTGGCCGCATTGGTGCGCGAGTCCTTGATTGAAGGAGAAAGTATGAATGGTGCGGCTAAACAGGTCTTCATCTGGATCTGGCTCAGGGGCTATATACAATTGGCAGTCACAGGCCAGTTGACAAAACACATGTGGCTGGATTTGGTACGGTATCTTCCCTACAATACCGACTTGCCGTGGAACACATGGGCCCTTGTCAGCCATGCTTTTGTCAAAAGGTGTGACCGAGGTGTCGGTTAGCGTCGGCGATTTGAGTGGCCCGTTGCCTGATAGCCGCATGCTCAAGAATGACTCATCAAGTGTATCGTCGGTCCAACTTCGACTGAGATAGTTTGTTTCGGTGCTGTTGCCTGAACCCGTGTTACTGGCATGTATTGACATGTAAGAATGATGGCTGCTGTGCGACTGATCTTGTCCCCGAGTCTGCGACACAAACGTCAAGTCGCCGTCGACGGAGGTGGCGCCACCGTGCAAGGTACGACGAGCGAGAAGCTTTGGAGCAGATTGGACGTCTGTTTGCTCAAAAAATCCCTCTCTCCCAACGGTCCACAGTAAGTTCTGGGAGTGCCAGAGAAGGTCAGTTGGCGCGGATGCATGCGGCCTCATAGCACGAAATGGCAAAGCCGGACGGCGGAAATCCCACGTGTGCACGATTGGATGAGACCGATCATATGAAGTGACGAGCTGTGTGCATTGCCATAAACGGCCCTCTGGACCCTGTGACTCACAAACCGGCCGCCAACGAGTATGCATGATGGGGTAGGGCGTTATAACTTCCCATTTTGATTGCTGTCGTCCACTGACCGAAGTGTCCCATACACGAACACGCTTGTCAGAACTGCCACTGGTCACATGCCTGCCATCAGGATGCCAGTCTACAGAATTGCATGAGAGGGCGTGAGCAGCTATCTTTAACTTGGGCGACTTCCATTGCCGCATGTCCCAACATTGGAACCATCCGTCATCCGTGCCTAGTGCGAACCGCATACCGTCCGGTGACCATTTAACGTCTCGAATACCGTCGCTCTGGCCAGAGAACTTGCGTTTACTGCGAAGTACATTTCTGTTATCTCGAGTACGAAGGTCCCATAAACGAGCCGTTCCATCCTGGCTTCCAGAAAGAAGCAGATTGCATTTCTCTGGATTGAACGTCACCCTATGCACTTGACGATAATGTTCATTCAAATGTGTAGCTTGAGGGCCATTTTGCACGAGATTATACAATATGATGTCCCCACTAGAAGTTGCAGCTGCAGCATAGTCAGAAAAGCCGCATCTTGCCCACGCAACATCGGCAATATCTATGGATTTCTGCCTCGACCCGATGATGGCCGTTTGCAGGTTAAAGTCCTCGACGCACGTGCCATCTTCAACCTTTATAGTTTTGAAAAGCTCTTTGCCCCCGAGCAAAGCATGGGTGCCTGTTCCATTGATTGCAAGGGTATGTATGCCAAGCCCAGTGTAGTGGCTTGCTGAGAAATTTTGAATGGTCCCAAACCTGGCCGTTGATGCTCTACGCGAGCCTTCTCCGGGACGTTCGCTGTAGGCACTTGACGGCCTTGATGGCGGATAGCCAAAGACTCTATAGGCAGCATCTCTAGCCCGTTGAAGAGGCCAAGAACCGAGATCCCGTGAAGTCTGATCACGGACCATGGCGACCCTCAATATCAATCCATGTCTAACTAGCTAAAGCTGATCGTTTACATGGGAGTCCTCCATCTGTTGTTGTCGGGCGCTCGGGCCGCTGGGAGCTTGGCGCATAGACAAGCACAACCTCAAACCATCGCACAACCACACAATCACCGCTGGAAATTCAAAATAGCCCCGGCGGCTCTTGATCACGGTGGCTGATGAAGCCAAAAGGTGACATCTTAGCTCCCTGCAGCTTACCCAGATGCACGTAGCCAGGTGAGCCGTCGCTAAACTCGGCGTAAACGCATTCGAATCAAGGCAATGGCAGGCTGTGGGCCTCAGTTGAGACCGATGGCTGTCCCAGGGTCGATTGAGGCCTTGGGCTGGACGATTTTCAGCGCTTCCTCGAGTCGGCGGCTACAGCGCGGTTAGCGCTTGCGCCGTACCATTGGCTCTCGCACAACAGCCCTGGCTCTTACTGAAACACGATGAGCTATTCTAGATGTTGTGAGAGAAAGCTATGCGCTGCACCCAAGTCGGTATAAGACCTCGCAGGATGCACTTCTCCTTTCAGACCAATCTCTTTCATTCTTCTGCATCCAATTCACTCATCATCTCACTTTAATAATCCAACATGGTTGCTGTTCCTGCATATGGTGCTGCCCCTTTGGCAAAGACCTTTGTCGTCACTCGAGGATTGTCGTTGATTGCCATTATCTGCATCGTTGGACTCACAGCGAACTTCGTATCGCAGATTGTCGGAAGCAACGTTGACCCACCACATGAGATTGTCGGTACACTCGTTATTGTAAGTCTTCTGATCAAGTGTTGGAGCGGGACTGATGTGGTGAAAGACATGTATGGCTGGACTGTACTGCTTCATCAGCGTTCCCTACTTTTACTCTAACGCCAATGTGGGACTTCTTGTCATGACAGGGTTGGATCTCTGCCTTTGGCTCTCGTTTGTCGTCATCTCGCTGGTGCTTGGGAAGCCGATCAGCTTTCTCCAATGCCAAACCCTTCCCAACATCAGTGCTGCCGCCAACGCACAATTATCTTCGGCCTACACGTTATCTCTGGCTTCGAATCTTGGCAAATCTGGAAGCACACTTGGTCTGCAAAATTGGGCTGGAAGCACTCGAGTCAACTGCTACGAAACAAAGGCTCTTTGGGGTCTCTGCATTGCCCTGGCTATCCTTTACACTTGCTCTTCCATCATCTTGCCTACTCTGTGGTACAAGGCCCGGCGGGCCGCTGGTGGGCCGAAGAGCGTTGTTTAGGCTGTGAAGGATGAAAGACCGGCCGCAGGTACGGTAGAATGGAACTATACAGTGGCACCGGAGTTTGATTGTTTTTTTGTTAGATAATGTTTACATGGCGCTGATTGAGTTGTTGAAAAACAGACGGTATGTGTGAATGAGAACGATGGATGGAGAGTAGAGATGTGTTTTTTGAGTGAATACAAGTGTATCTACGAGGGGACATCAGATACTATATTCTGGGCTGGAAGGCCCGTGCGTAGCCTCGTATGAAGAGTCATCAATCGTATGACCGTAAGCAAGTGGTTATACAAGCAGTAAGGCTGTCAGCATGCAGTAGGATTGTCAGCATGCAGTCTTACTCCATGACTCACCTCAAACAGTAGCAGGGCGCATTCACCATGTCGCATGCGACATGACCCTGAGGGAAACCTCTGTGAGGACAAAACCTAGGGTGCAGCTGCTGGTGTCAGAGGTGTCGCGCAGTGGCATCGTACACTCATAGCAACGAGGCTTCATGCCAACAGTTGTTGTCTTCACATGTGATGCAATGACAGCTGCCAACTGTAGCGCGACGTAATTGAACCAAGCGACCCACAGAGACACGGGATGATCAAGTAGTCATTCATAATCTCACCCATGTACACCTGAGATAGAACAGCTACAAATATCACATTCCTGCGCCTATTTTTGCCCCAAGGGGTTAGGCCCGTTCAGCCGCCACACGCGCGTCACTCCGTGTCAAATCTGCCATTCCTCTCCTACTTCTCTTTGGTCGCTCTCGTTCCCTTCTCTCCTTGTTGCCCGACCGCTCGATCCACCAGAGCGGAACTTTCAATGCCAAGCATAGTCTGAAACCGCTGACGAGAGGCGCGCCCTGCAGCAACCTAGGCGCCCCGCCTTTGGGGACAATGTGGACTGCGCTTTGGCTACTGATCAGTCTGCTTCCTCTGTATATTTTTGGCGGACCGCTTCCGGTGAAGCGCGAGGCGCCGTTTGACGAAGTGCGCACGCGGCTGGACCATCACTACCAGAACCAAGCCAAGGACCGGCCGGACAAGTACTTTCACGAGGCCAAGTTCCACATCCACTATGATGGTCGCTTCGCCGACCGCACGCTCGACGACAAGGCCCGAATATCGACGCTCACGGCGCTGGTGCAGACATATCTGTCGACAATGAACGACATTGGCGTCGAGACGTGGATCATGCATGGCAGCCTGTTGGGCTGGTTCTGGAACAAGAAGATCATGCCGTGGGACACGGATATCGACGTGATGATTTCGGAAAAGTCGATTCACCATCTTGCCGACTACTACAACATGACGGTCCACCATTTCTGGATGCCGACCCTGAACAAAGGCTGCGACTATCTGCTGGAAGTCAATCCGCACTTTGCCATTGAGGCTGCAGACAAAGACAACAAGATCGACGCTCGTTGGATAGACACCGACTCGGGCCTGTTCATCGACATTACGAGCATCCGGCGAAACAGCACGGCAGATCACATCGACGACCAGGGTCTCATGGTGGCAAAGGACACGCATCAATACTACTACGACGAGATTTATCCCTTGCGCGAAACCATGTTTGAGTCGTTTCCCGCAAAGGTGCCGTATGCCTATGCGGATATCTTGGTGGACGAATACGGGCCAGGGGCGCTGGCCAACATTCAGATCCAGAGCCACGTTTATAATCTCCTAAACGGACGCTGGAATCATGTTTGATCTGTTGATGCAGACATGTAATAGACGGATTGCGTCAAGCAGCGGGATGAAGCGGCTGCTAAGTGTACAATGGGCGTTTTCGTGGCAGGCGTTTGCATTTTGTATGGGGAAGACTCGGGCGAGCCGATATATGTATCTAACACCAATAATGTTCATTTCAGCACCTTCCTCTTTCGGTAACCGAGGTCTCGGTTGCGGAGTTGATGAAAGAGTCCATTTTCAAGAATATCACTGTCAACAATGGCATCGAGTTTGTCAACGAAGCCACCGCCAACTCCAACCTACATTCTATCGTATCCAGCGGCCCATGTTTTGCTCATAACAATCAACCGCCCAAAAGCGATGAACTCGCTGCCCAGTCACTCGCACTGGGAAGCCGATGCGCTTTTTACTTGGTTTGACAACGAACCATCGCTGCGCGTGGCAGTAATTACAGGCTCCGGCAAGGCGTTTTGCGCAGGACAGGATCTCATTGAATGGCGGGAGCAAAACGATTTGCGGGAGCGAGCAGAACGAGGCGATGAAGCGGCCAAATCCCAGCTGCCTCAACAAGGCGTACCGGCGCATCCGCCAAGTGGGTTCATGGGTATCAGCCGACGTGCGGGCAAGAAACCCGTAATTGCTGCCGTCAACGGCTACGCTATGGGCGGCGGCTTTGAGATTTGCCTTGGCTGTGACATGATCATTGCCTCGCCCAACGCCATCTTTGGCCTCCCAGAGGCGGCACGTGGTGTGTTTGCAGCAGCCGGTGGCCTCTCTCGCCTTGTGCGTCTCACTGGCATGACGATTGCCAGCGAGATTGCCATGTCTGGGCGGCTACTGTCGGCCCAAGAAGCCACGCAGTATCACGTAGCAAATCGTGTGTCAAAGACGCACGAAAGCTGTGTGCCCGAGGCAGTGGAGCTGGCATGTAAGGTAGCCAGCCTTAGCCCGGATGCTGTCATCGTTACCAAGAACGGTCTGCGAGAGAGCTGGGAGACGGCCAGCGTGGAAAGGGCTAGTCAGCTGACGAACCTACGGTACGGTGATGCCCTGGCCAAGGGAGAGAACATGGGCATCGGACTGGCGGCGTTTGCAGAGAAGAAACAGCCGCAGTGGGTTCCGTCCAAACTGTAAGCAAGGTGTGGCTACTCCACATTGTGAAAATTCACGCCCCCGTCCCAACCCTGCGGCAGTTGCCCCCAGCAACCCGTTTGTGGATGCGCTAGCGGTTTCAGTACAAGTCAAAGCAGTCGCGTTCACACGGTTGGATCGATGAACAGCAACGGATACAACGCCATTGTACATTTTGGAGGAATTCTATCAAAAGCGAAATAGTCCGGCCCATTATGGCCTCAACCGCAGCTACCGACGGAGCCTCCAGCATCCAGGTTGCCGTCCGAGTGCGGCCATTCACCATTCGTGAGGCGGCGCAATTGACGCGAACCGACGACGGACCGCTGTTTCTTGGAGATGGGTCGCTGGCGGCTGCTCCCACGCCCAAGTTGGGCCAAAAGGGAATACGGAGCGTAATCAAAGTGGTCGATGACAAGTGTTTGTACGGGATATCGATGCCTGTTAATTGGAATGAATTGCTGACAGACGACAGGGTGTTTGATCCTCCAGAAAACAACCCAGTGCAACGATTCAGTCGTTCGGTTATTCCTGTTGGAAAACGGGTAAAGGATCAGACGTTTGGCTTCGACCGCGTGTTTGACGACAACACCAGCCAGGGAGATGTATATGAAGCCACCACCAAATCGCTGCTGGCGTCAGTGTTGGATGGCTACAATGCCACCGTCTTTGCGTACGGAGCCACGGGATGCGGCAAGACGCACACCATCACCGGCACCGCCCAGCAGCCGGGCATCATATTCCTAACCATGCAGGACCTTTTTGAGCGGGTCGAGGAGCTGCAGGCGGAGAAGGAGACGGAGATTACGCTCTCGTATCTGGAGATTTACAACGAAACCATCCGGGACCTGCTGAACCCCGGAGCTGGCGGCCGGCAGGGCCTCATGCTGAGGGAAGACGCCAATCAGGCCGTTTCCGTGGCCGGGCTTTCGTCTCACAAGCCGCAGAACGTGCAGGAGGTCATGGACATGGTCATCCGGGGCAACAGCAACCGCACGCAGTCCCCCACAGAGGCCAACGCAACCTCGTCCCGCTCCCACGCCGTTTTGCAAGTTAATATCAGCTTGAAAGACAGAAATGCGTCGGTGCACGAGCCGGTGACGATGGCAACGCTGTCGATTATCGATCTGGCGGGATCAGAGCGGGCATCGGCCACCAAGAACCGCGGAGAACGGCTGCTGGAGGGTGCCAACATCAACAAGTCTCTGCTCGCTCTTGGGTCGTGCATCAACGCCTTGTGCGATCCACGCAAGAAAAACCACGTCCCGTACCGCAACTCGAAGCTCACGCGGCTGCTCAAGTTCTCGCTCGGAGGCAACTGCAAAACGGTCATGATAGTCTGCGTGAGCCCGTCGTCGCAGCACTTTGACGAGACGCAAAACACTCTGCGTTATGCCAATCGCGCCAAGAACATCCAGACAAAGTCGGTGCGGAACGTCTACAACGTTGACCGCCACGTCAAGGACTATCTGAAGAAGATTGACGAACAGATGAACCGCATCAACGAACTCACGGCCCAGCAGAAGCAGTACGAGGAGCTTGCTTTTGTCAAGTTCCGCAAGGCTGAGTCAAAACGGGCTGAGATCGCCCATGAAGGCGTTGTTCGCATCAGAGCTGCCTATGACCATTCGGCCGATGAGCGGCGGGAGCGGGTGACCAACATGCGGCGTTTGCGCCAGATTGAACGACGTATCGGTGTTATCAGTGCCTGGGTCGGGGCGTTTGATCAAGTGTGCGAGACGCGGGAGGAGGAAGAGCCTCCAGCAAGCCTCGGTGGTATGCGGCGCACCGCCCAGGGCATCCTGGTGGAACTAGAGAGCAGCCGACAGCACTATCACCAGAGGTTGGGCAAGTCTAATTGGACGCGGGCCATTGATACCGCTCTGCAAGACGGACTCCGACAGCTGCAGGCGTTGGAAGGCTCTGTCCCAGACAGCTCTGAGGAAATCAGCCTGCGGAAGGAGGTAGAAATCCTCAAAGGCCAAGCTGATATTGAGGCCCATCTATCGGTGCTGGAGCAGGAAAAGGTGTCTGAAGGCGGCCTGATGCAGATTCTGCTCTCGGCGCACTTTGAGACTGTTGCCATTCTGAACCAACTGTTGCGAATGACGGAAGAGGAAGCCGTCCAGGCTGGCAAAGACGTGCTGGGCAAGCTGATGCAGAGCTGCACCGCCGCCACTGGTCAAGTTATCAAGCCGGATGGCGGCCTGACCATAGTCGATCCGGTGCCCACAACAGCAACGCGGATGGGAACTCCTCGCAAACGCAAGCCGGTTCCGTTAATGGGTCCGTCGCCTATAAAGGCCAAAACTCGCGCTTTCCTAGCCTCAAGTGCAGCTCTACCACCACATATGACGGCTTCTTCCAGCCCTGTTCCCTCGCCTAGGCGACGAGTGAAACTGGGCGGAAGCAAAAAGGGCGTCTCCTTTGCGGGAACACCGCGGAAGAAATCTCCCTCTAAGAAGCGAAGCGTACGCTGGCGTGACGACATGGAAGGCGGAGCACCGCTGGCAGATTTCCAGCCCACGCCTCAGAAGTTTGACTCTTCTCCTGTTGCTCCTACGGCAGGAAGTCCACCTAAGGAAAAGAAACTTGCAACCGGGACCGGCCGCTTCGCAGAGGGATTTTTATCCAAGAAACCAGCCGACGGCGTTGCATCCGACGGAGATGGATCCAGTCCTCTACGAGAGATCGGCTCCAATTCAATGCCCAGGCTGACGCCCTGCGTTCCCACCGAAGGCTCTCTAGAAAACTACAAAGAAAACGACAACTCGTCGTGGTCCTCTGACAACGAGCGCCCCTCACAGCAACAGCTACGCACGGCACTCAAAGTCAAGAAACGGCCGTCAACAGCAGTCGTCATGGTAGGCTCGCAAGCGAGCAGAGTGCACAACAATCCTCACCGCAGACGATCCCCCACGGCCTCTCACCTCCCGAGTCACCCATCCCCTCCTCAGTCTCAGACAACCCAGCCGCAGTCCCAACAACAAAACCCGGCCTCCGGTTCCGAAGAACCCGCCCCACCCCCCATCTTCTCAGCAAGCCACGCCCGCCGCATGGTCCGCTCCGAGAAAGACGACGGCTTCCGAAGCGTCCTCTCCCCCAAAACGGCTGCCGCCGCTGTGGGAAAGGTGCAGCCAGCTACCGCTGCCGCGGGATTACGGCGGAGTGTTCTAGGACCTGCGGCGGTGGAGAGGAGAGTTGGTTCGGGGAATGTGAAACGCGCTTGGAGATAGATGTGTGATTAGAGGGTTGGTATGCTTTATGGTTTCTTCTCTTTTTTTCTTTTTTGTTGGATGTTGACATCCTTGAAATGAGTTTGTTCGATGATGATATATGAAATTTCTTTGCTTCACACCAATTCCGAGCAGTTACACATGGGAAACCTGATGACTACTGTGTTGGTGTGAATAATCCATGTCCCAATCGTAGGGCACATGGAGTTTCATTCGAACAGTTTAACGGATTAGACCCCATGCGGTTCGCATGCGTTGCGTCGTGAGAAAGATTAAAGTTGTGCGTAACACTTGGCAGGGGCAAAAGTTTATGTTCACAAACTGTAAACTCTGAAAAGCCAAGCGACTTGCGGATTGCCTTCACCCACCAATCTCCCAGACGATGTAACCACCCACCCGCGAAATGAAGTCACTCATGATATAAAGTCATCCATGCCTCACTAGTCCAACTACTAAAAAGCTAAAAAAAAAAGGGGGGGGTAACAATACAACAAGAAACAGAAAAAATGCAGCGCTTCGTAACACCACCTCATCTCGCAGTCGACAACTTCATCTCAAGCGGTTCATCAGGGACTTCCACTTCGGATTCACTATCTATAGTTCGCCGTGAAAGGTCGTTTTCATCACTTGATTCCAGATCTGCGAGGTCTTCGTCGCTGAAAAGACCTGTTTCGGGGTCGAAATGGGGGAGGTCGGCTAGGAGGCGGACATAGGCCTCAGGAACGAGCCCCTGTTCGCCCGTCTTGGGATCTTCGGCTACGAGCCAGCCTTGGCCGTGTCGGTAGGACACGAGGATGATTTGCCCTTCTGTGAGGCGGAGTTCGTTGGGGTTTTCAGGCTCAAAGGCGTAGAGGGCCAGGCTGCGGCCTGCGTAGAGGTCCTCGTCATCCGGACCGATGGATTGTCGAAGTGGGCTGTGGGAAATGGGTGAAGTTGGGACTAGACGGTCCAGAGGAAGATCCGAATCGGGATCGATGGGGGGAGGAAAGTAATTTGATGATTTGGATGCACCGTTTTCGGTCGCACAGCCCCTGCTTAGGCGGAGAGCTTCCCTCCCGGCTGGGTCATTGCCGTCCACGTACGATCCGCGACTCCTCCGGTATTTTTCGCTCTCCCTTCTTCGTCCGCGCTCGTATTCGGACATGTGCGCGTAGCTCTTGCTCCGGCGATGTCGCGTCCGCGCGTCACTTCCGCTCTCCCCGAAGCTTGTGGACGGTAGATTTTCGAATATGTCTGATGATTCGGCGTCCTCTGGATCGTGGCAGATGTGGCCGTCTATCCATGACGAGCTCCAGGATGAGGAGCCAGACGATCCCCACGACGAGCCCCATGAAGATCCCCAGGAATTGCCGTCTACGGGATCCGACGACCTCCGCAGCCCCAGGCTAGGGTCGCCGGGCGTTGTAGTGCCCGAGGAGGGCGCAGTGGTGGGCGGTGGGCCAAAGTGCAGGTTGTGGTCGGTGTCGTAGGCAAAGTCGCGGACGAGGATGAGGTGCTGCGACTTTAGGGGCGTTGGCAACGCGCGTTTCGACGCCGGCCACGGCGCGTCGTTGTCCGCAGCCTTCTCCAACTCACCAGAGTCTTCGGCCATGTCTGCCAGGTGCGTGGGTTCCAGACGGTGGGAGGTGGGAGCGGGCGTATGGTGCACGTGATGTCGAGTCGGCGGTTGCAGCTATTTTAGGCCATCCGGGGGATTTTGATTGGCCGTTGCTTTAGCGGGACGGAACGAGGGGTTAATCCTGCGGGGAATTGCTTTTGTTTGGTCCCGGAACAGCGTGGTTTTGAATGGCGGGACGTGGATGACATGGAACGGCATGCATGGTCTGCGAATGCTTGCCACATGTTACATTCTGCTGGAAGCCTTGGAAGGGAACGGAAATGTCCTGCTTGAATCACGCCGAACCCAGTCGCAAGACGACCAGCACTGCTTAAAATAACCTGCAGACTGCGTCCACCCACCGACTTTAACGCCCGAAACATGACGGGTTGGAATTCGAACGCGGGGGCATGGCGCTGCATGACGCTGCATGACGCTTGTCCGTTTGGAGCGAAGGGCCCTGAAAGTCGGGCAGTCCCGGCGCCCCGGCCAATCAAGTGTCGACGTCTAGTGTTCAGCTGTCAAGCGGGGAGATCCGCGCTTTTGACATTGCGGATCTTCCCGGTTGATGTCATCGACAACGACATCACCTAACATGGATCAGTCGGCGGCCAACCGCGAGGCCTACGAATACTGGGGGTATCTGTTCAAGGCGGACAAGACAGGCACCGATAAGCTGCGGTTCCTGCTGCAGGGACTCAAAGATTACATCAATCAGACTTTCGAACCGTCAGATCAGCCAGACCTACTGCCATCTCAAGTGGCCGCCTTCTATCGCAGCGTGCACGGAGACTATGACCAGTTGTTCCTACACACGCCGCCCGAAAGCATCGCTTTCATTTACAAGAGCCTAGGATGCCTGCACTCGCTGCAGCCATTGCCTGGCGCGGCCTTTTCCGATCCTACTATTCCCGCGCTCAAAACCGAGGGTTGGATTATGTGGCAGACGATCCAGCTTTTGCTTGGGCCAGAGGAGCATGCTGGCTTCCTTATAGAGGCTGTGCAATCGTGTGATATTCGCGACCATGCCACTGGCGAGCTCTTCCCCAAAGTTTTGTCCCGCAGCTGCTTCCCGAGCGAGCCCGATAAGCACATGGTTGCCTGGTACGAAGGCGTCAGCGAGAGGCTAAAACGTGAGGCAGAGGAGGAAGCTCAAGGCGTACATGAGCCGGAGAGGGATGACCGCCGCCGCCCCGAGCGCTATCAGGTGCGCGGTGAGTACGACGACGACGGCTCGCTGACATCGCGGGGGCCGGCTCTGGCTTACTTCCGCAATCCGCTCTACCGCCACGTGGACGGCAGGCCGAGTATCGTCCGTCGTGCTAGCAAAACCCGGGCGGCAGTCAAAGGCAAGGAGGCTGCAATGGCCGTTGGCCACGTCTTCCGCAACATTGGCTCTCCGCACCTCTGGGATGGCAATGAAAAGGACCGATTGCGGCGGAAGAGTGTGCCTGACCGTCATCACTATCGAGACGACTCCTACAGCCGCCAACGCCACCTGCACAGCTCCGACAGCGAGTACGACTTGGAGCCACTCCCCGAACACCGCTCCGTGTCGAATAATTCCCGTCCGCGCCAGTCACACAGCTACGAGGCCATGCCGAACCGGCGGAGCGGTGAACATCCTCCTCAGCCGCCAGGACGTCGTCCGTCGCCCCCATCGCCAACCTCGGAGAGCTCAGACAGCGACGTTCGCCCCGGTGCTGGCTTCGCGCCATCGGCCGGACCGTTGTTTGCCACCCAGGTGGCCCATCATCCGCCCGTGCGTCGGGAAAGTCCGCGGCGTTTGTCACGTTCACGTTCACGTTCACACTCACATTCGCATTCACGTCACGGCCCCGTTGAACGGGATAGACGTGATAACTATAGCACTGCTGATCGGCGTGACAGGCGTGAACGTCATGGTCCCCGTCGGTCGCTGTATTCTGATGATGATGACGATAATGACCCTCCTCGTCGCCCCGCCTTTGGGCGTAGAGTGTCCCGTTCCTTGGACGGTCGACAAAGTTATGACCATGACGATGATCGCAGGCGCAGCTCGAGGCCCAATGGTCCAGAGAGGGATGAGTCTCCCCGAAGAGGAAAGTCCATTCGCTTTGCTGAACCACCGTCCATCAAAGGGGTAGATGGGAGACGATATGCTGACCCCAGTCCATGGCGGTAGGCGGCCTTTGAAACCGTTACATAGCCTGACTCAAATTCTGATATCCCCTGCAATGTAAAATCTCCCTGCATAACTAACTGCCAATTTCATCCAATTGGTCGGTGGGTCCCGACCGTTTGGCTTCTGTCAGCCTACACAATTAAGCAAAGTGGGTCCATTCCTTGTGCACACTTCTGTGCAACAGTGACAAACAACACAAACACAAACACCACATCGATAATGCGTTCTTTCAACCTTGGTGCTGCAATTGCGGCGACGTTCTCGGTATGCCTGGCTGTATCTTGCAACAGCACTACCAAATGTCCTGAATCCGCTCCCTGTTGCTCCCAGTATGGCGTGTGTGGTGTTGGTGCGTACTGCCTTGGTGGTTGTGATCCACGATACAGCTACGATTTTCACTCGTGCCTGGCAGCTCCGGCATGCAAGAACTCGCTCTATGAATTCAAATCACTGTCCAAATTTGCGAGCAATACAGAATATCTTGGTGACTCTAACGGAACAGACTGGGTAATTTCTGGCACGCCCGTGATATACAACAATGACAGTGTGCTCTTGACCATGGCGGAGGGGACTGTAGGAACGTTGCTCATGAGCACGCATTATGTGTGGTACGGAAAAATCAGTGCCAGTCTTACCACAAGCCAGGGCCAAGGTGTTGTTACAGCCTTCATCCTGATGAGCGATACCCATGACGAGATAGACTTTGAATTCGTTGGGGCCGATGTGTCTAATGCGCAGAGCAACTATTATTCTCAGGGGATTGAAGATTGGCATAATGAAAAGCACCTCGCCGTTCCTGGTGGAGATAGTCGCCAAGAGGTACACACATACACTATTGATTGGCAGCCAGATTACATTTCGTGGTTCATTGATGGTCAGCAGCTACGCACTAAGTTCCGTAACGAGACTTACAATTCAACTACCCAAAAATACGCCTTCCCCCAGACCCCATCCAGGGTAATGCTTTCTCTCTGGCCTGCTGGCGCCGCAGGAAATCGACAGGGCACCATTGATTGGGCTGGAGGACTCGTCAACTGGAACTCGCCGTATATGCAAAACGGCTATTACTACGCCATTGCTCACAACGTCTCAGTAGAATGCTACAACCCCCCTGCGGGTGCCGGAAGCGGCAATGCTTATTTTTACAAGAGCGTTGAAATCGATGAAAACAGCGTAGCTCTGGGAAACAACGGGACTAGTATTAGGTCTTTGGGCGCCACCGGCGATAATCCTCAACCTGAAGGGACTGTGGACAGCGCGAACTCTGTTCCTGGTGTATTTGGTGCCGGTAATATTGGCAGTGACGGTAACTCGAATGGACGAGCTTCTCCCAATCCAAACGGTGGTTTCCAACAGGGTGACTTGGGCGGTACAAGTCAGGCTTCGAAAGTTGTTGCTGGCGGCGCGGTTGCATTGTTTGGCCTCTTTGTGGCGTGCTTGCTCTGAAACGATACCTAAGAGGAGGCCCCTATTGAACAGTGTAAAACTTTCAGAATTTTTACGCTCTGTGCCGTCCTTCACTTCATGTTTCTGTGAAGTCGACGCATGAAATCAATACAACTAAGAGCAGACCTAAAAAAAACAACCACAGGAACCATTCGTAATCGGACGTTAAGCACTCCTCTCCACTATCTGTCTGCTCTAAAGCAGCGCACGTTTTCACAAAGTTGAAGATGATTGTCAATGGACGGGTATCAATCGCGACATATCCATGCTCATCCGGATAGACGAACTTTCACTCGAGATAAGCGATTATGTTGCTACTCCCCCGAATGCTTTGCTACAGATGCGTCGGGTCCTTCTCAGCAAGAATACCATTGTGGCTTCTCGTGTTTGCAAATGGTTGTCGCGAGACATGAGCTGTTTTGCCGTTGACGTTGGCGTGCCATGAGGAATGTTTAACTACGATCGGCTGAGCCATATGTAGCGGGAGAGCATGAGAGCCTTTTTGCCGTAAACATCGAAATATACCAATTAAAGTAGTACTAAAGGGTGTGAGTGTTCCAATTTGTAGCCTCCCAGTCATCGACGCAGGCCCTCTTTCCCCTTTAGCAAGAAAATATACATTTGCAACATACCTCACCACCACAACTCCATCGTACATCAACCAAGCATCAACACCTACCAACCACCAATAAACCACTAAAAAACCCACCCACCCCAAAAATGCCACTCACACCCCCCCTCTTCGAACCCTGGCAACAAACCCGACTGGTCTATATTCGCGGCGCCCTCATCACATTACTATCCGTCTACACAGACGGGGTGAAGAACAACTACCCAATTCTAGACCCCAATGTGATCGAAGAACGACGTCGTCGGATCGACGCCGCCTTTGTATATGCCCCCATTTACCGCCAAAAGCAAAGCTACGACGACCTCATCAGGGATATGTCCTCGACTATCAAATATGGGATTCCGGGTCAGGAGGAAGGAGAGGATAGTATGGAATTGACTCATGAGATGACAGATATTTTCGATAGGTGGGAGCAGGATATTCTTAAGGCGGAGGTGGGGTTTAGGAGGAGGGAAAGGGAGAGGAAGGGAAGGGAGGGAGGGGGAAATTGAAAGGGGGGAGATTGTGGAGAGGAGGAAGAGGAGAGCGGGAAGGAGACTGGGGAGGATGGTAGGAAAGAGGGTCCGTCAAAAGCACTTTTTACGTTGGATAAGAAGCGGCCTGCTACAAGGATGTAGGTTTGGGGATTGAAGAGAGGGAAAAGGGGCCTCTCTTGGGGATATATGGCCTTTTGGGGGCGTGTTGCTATGCTGGGTATACAAATCATTTGCGATTAATTTTCTGGTTTCGAAGGCGCTGCATAGCATTTCTGATGGCTGGATATATTATCCCTTCTCTGCTGCCTGCTCTGTGTGGTGATATTTCGGTCTGTTCAGCTTACAGGTTGCACCTTCCACCTGAGACAAAAACGATAACAGCATTGTAAGTGTATTAAACCCACCCTCAGTTGATTTCCATCAGCTGACGGTGAGTTTCAGCAACGTAGCCCCTTATACCATTTCAGTAACAAAAACATGGATCCACAATAAGTCTCAACACTATCATTTTCCACCTCCACGTCACAAACTCATCAAGCATCAACCAACCACCAAAGCAACCCACCACAGTAAACCCCAAAATGCCGCCCCACAACACCCTCTTCAAACCCTGGCAATAAATCGAGCTAGCCTACCTCCGCCGCGCGCTGAACGACATCCAGAAGCTCAACCCCGGACTAAACCTCTCTATGGTTGAAAAAAGGCGCATTTAGATTTACTCCTCCTTTGAGTATGTCCCGATGTATCACTCAACGAAAAGCTATGACGATCTCATCGCGGGCCTGTACTCAGATATTAAACATGGCATCCCGGGCAAGGAGGCTGTTGGAGGTATCGAATATCTGATGCATGAGAATTTGGACATTTTTGATATTTGGGATGGGGTATCATCCAGGCAGAGATTGATTTCATTGAGCTCAAGCGGTTGAAGAGTGTGAAGGTAAGTGCGGAACAGGTTGATGAGGTGGCTTCGTCAAAGGAGGTTCTGGGAAGAATGGAAAGAAGAAGAAGAAAACGACGTTTGGCGATAAGGTAGATTGGAAGTATGGAGGTAAGAGGAGAGGGGTATCGCTTGGGGCTGGGATGTGATGATATTGAACGCTGGATATACAGTTTGTTTGAGATAAATTTTCGAGTTTCAGGCTACTGCATAGCATTCGTGATGGCTAGATGTACCGAGAAGCTTTGTTGTGCGGTAGGGAAGGCACTCCATGGACGTTACAGTGAATTTTTTTTCAAGTTCAGCGAGTATTTCCAAATACATGAACGCCGAACATAGCAAGGAGAATGTCTACGACTATCCTCTAATGTGAGCATACGCCGCTGAATTTATCAGGTTCTCTCTCAAATGGAGTTGTACCTGTGGTTCAGGTTAAGACTTGTGAAGTGGCAAATGCGATCCCGTTGGCAGGTATCATGGAACTGTAATGTCCGCTGTCAAGAAATGAAATCGACGTCAAGGACAGCAATCCTCAGACAAGAGCATCAACAAGTGAGGCTCAGCCAAACTCTTGGGAACGGGTGGCGAGGGCGGAGGAGGCGGTACTTTACATACCTTCCGCGAATAGACAAGCGCCAAAGACCAGACTAGACGGCTGAAGCGGGGTTTGGCGCATGCAACGCCACCTTGCCCCACGATTGGCTTCTTATCGCCTCGCTAGCCGCCTTCATTCGTGATTGGCTGATAACACACGCTGCCCAAACACCTGAGGTCTTGGCACCATGTAGCCTGGCTTGATGAATCACAGCTATGTACTTGTTGTGCGGTCTCCAGGGACTGTACATACAGCCTCTTGTCAGTTTATCTACTACTTTGAAGCACATTTTGCCTCTACTCTAGTGACACTGTCTGGGGGTGGAATTTTGCGACAGCTGCTATTGATATAGCACCCATAAACAAGCAAGAGAATCAGATAACAATCAAATTGAGTTCATACGGTAGTGGTGTTACATGGCAGAATGTAGCATCATCTCTGCGTTGGAAGTGAGGTTATAGTCGCTGTTAATGTCATCAGGAGCCAATAATTCCTTTGAACGTCGCTTGTTGAAAACCATGCTCAATAGCACATGAGCGAAAGCTGAGCCTTGGCCAGGTTACTGAGTTTCCTTGTCGATCGCCGATCTTCCCCATGAGCCACAATCGCCACCACAATACAAATCTGTCATAATTTCATCCAACCACCAGCAACGTTCAATAGAGACGTTGTAAGCACCTCATGGAGCGAAAAACAGTGGAGAATGTACTGGACGATACATCCGTACCTTCGGCAAGCAAGATCTGCATACATAGACCCGAGTTTGACCACTCCGGAAGCGGCGTCAGCATTTTATCCAATGTCAAGACACAGAATTAGAGCAATCGAGATCACGCTGAATCGCATCGACACGCCCACGACCGGCCTAATGACGCGTATGACCGGAGTATTGACGCTCCCGGCTGACGTATTGACTGCCGTGACCGGATCAATTGTTGGATTCAAGCATCGCCGCTAGCGCGTATGCAGGGCACTTGCATAGCAAGTCAGCGATACCTCCTACACTACCGGCTGCACCCTAGGTTTTTCCCTCGCAGAGGTTTTCCCTCAGGGTCATGTCATATGTGACATGGTGAATACGACCCGCTAGTGTACGACGTGACGTCACCGGCCCACCGGTACAGAATTTTTATTCTGAACGTCCCCTCATTGAGATAGTCATTTTTCACACTACCATGCTGCAACTGGTATTTGACTCACATACGTCTACATCTTTCCTGTCCCTGATTCCGTCTATCGCTCCGTCCTCTTCGGGTCGCTGTGCACTCTCACCCACGAGAGCCAAATCCCTTCATCAATGACGCCCACGACCGAGAACTCATCCATCAGCAAGTCGGAACGTGAAAACAGACGCGAAAATCTCGCGGCTGCCTATTGGCTTACTCATATAATCCCAGACTGAACGAAAAACAAGTTTAATGAGTATGTGGCTCATGTCCTTTCGTGCTTATTATATGGCGCCCCCTGCTGGATTTATCGCGATGGCAACCCTGGGGATATCTTGCAGCGAATCCTGAGGTTAATCTCTTCATGGGTACAAGATGTACAGCTGCACAAGACTATGTAATTGGGGTCCTCAATGATCGGAAGATCATTGAGCGGGCTTCTTTATAAGTTGGACGGCATTGAAGGGGAGCTTGATTTGTTTTGAGCAAGCGCTAGAAAGCGTGTTGATGTGCGACCATCACATGTTGTATTTGAGGTAATTGACAAATGCATACGAAGGGTCATATGACGCGGAGTGTGTAAGCCCAGGAACCTGGTGGACTGGGTGTGTTTGTTTTTATGTTTTGTGTGTTTGGATGTCTTTTCTACGGGAATGTTGGGGGTTTTGTTTATGATCACCTTTTATGTTTATCAAGTCTTAGACAGAAGCCTACTTTTCGATCGGCTTACTTCCTTCGTCTACCTTTCCCGTCATCTTGTGTCGACCAAGTTATTCAAAGGGCTAGCCATAATATATTGCCCAGTAGTATCGTTGTGCATTATTGGGTCCATTCGACGCCTCATCGCCAGAACATTCGTATCCGGCCTTGACAGTTGTGTGCGCCGCCTTGGTCTGGAATTGATTGCACTAGCCTACACTTGCCCTACCGCACAATCATCCCCTCCGGTGGAAATATGCTATAATTCACATTTCAAAGCAGGAATTCTCCCAAGATGATCGTACCGTATTAAAGCTATTTTGCTACCATTAAGCTTCATCAGGGCCCAAGCAGAGATGCGACTGGGTTATACAGATAATGTGAACAATAAAAAGGACATCCACGTGTTGACCTACTCCACACTCTGGAGGCACACGTGGGACAGGGTTGCTCATGTAGGGTCCACACCCGTGAGCAGTGCCAGCGGGTGATGCACAAGGCACGACCAACGAGACTGCACAAGGACATCCTCAGCTCTTTGCTCGATACCAAGCGCACAGCGGTATGGCTCCTCAGGACAAGCTTGCTACAACAATTTCGTGTGGCCGTGCCCACAAGAGACGAAGACAGCGAGATGTGAGCGGCACCGTTGACGCTGCGCTTTGGCGGACTTTGTAGGGCGCAGTTTCAGCCATTCGTCTGACAATAAGGCGTTCCAGACCTTTGCCGAGAAAGGAGAGCAGGGCGAGATTTCGGAATCATAACCACTTCCGCTGTCTTCCATTGCGAAAGGAAAAGCAGAGGCAGCTGTGGCGATTGTCAGGAACCACATTTTGACATCTTGCCAGCATGTCTTCGAAAAGCTCAATGGTCCCAAACGGCATCCCAATCCACAGCGATCTTCATAGTAACTTTGGTTTGCCATGCCTGTTCCCTGAGAACATGGGCAGTGCCGGCAAGACTTGCCTGTGTTGGGCGGCGGTGTACCGGAACTTTTTCTGACCATTCCTGTCGTTTCAGTACTCCTCTACACAGAGCCCCTGCCCTTTCAGTGTGTCTTCGATTATCTGGTCATTTAGTCTGGGAATCAGTTTGTGCCATTCTACAATCTTGTAAAGCTCGCTCTCCGTCGAGATATCGTCGACGTCTCGGTGTAGTCTCTGCCTAGGACTTGGGTGAAACGACGAGCGGCCCATCTTCCAGCTGACTGGCAGGAAGAACACGTACCCGGCGGTAGATTTGTCCAAGTCGACAAAAGACAGATCCGTGTACCCCAGCTCACGGTCGAGTGTGGAGCCTTTGTGAGATATGTATGTATGCCCATTGCCTTGGTTCCAAGGAGGTGTCGCAAGACGCGTTTGGCTGCATCGATAGAATATGGCCGTTGTGGACCGCAGCCTCATCTTGCTTATCCAAGCGAGCCATGAGTGCTCTGTGTGCTTGGAGTTCTCGAGCCAAAAACCGCCAGCTTCTTCCTGATATTTCTATCAGCTCGGGATGACACCATATGATGCACTCTGCAAAAAAAGTGAAAAACATGATGTTGGCAACAACATGGATCGTTGGAACCGTCCATCAGCCGGGTGTAGAGTGACACTAGTTCAGCATGGTGTCATCGTCGTCTAGCTCGCTCATTCGGGGGAGAGTGACCCCTCCAGTCATTACTGGTGCTGGACGCACCGAGAGGGAACTTGCCCATAAAGTGCGTTCCTAGCTTTGGCACTATTGTACATATCTCGCGTCAAAACGATTGGCAACGAGTTTCCCGAGTGAGGGTAGGTCATCTGATGACCTCATTCCATCTGCTGTGAGATCAAATTTCGCGTAGTGGTGACTGGAGCATATTCCATTTTTCCAGGACGATCAATAACTTCCAGCCAATTAACATTTGGCGTCTGACGGATGTCCAACGCCACTCTCTGCTGCCGTTCCCTGTACGGAATCATTGCAATTTGCAAGGAGATTTGAAGCTGGCGCAGTTTCTCCAGAACGCTTCCATCAGCCTTGTGTAAAGTCCACCCCTTGTTTAGGATGACCCGATTTTTGTGGTTATATTCATCAACAACATCGACCTCCGTTGCTAGCCTGACTTCGGGCCAGGCCATTCTCACCCATTTCTTTCACTGCCTTCGAGAATGTCAGTCGGTCATCAGGGCTACCCAACTCGACGCTCGTCATCGGTCCAGGTCGGGAGTGTAGACTGACTTGCCGGACCGCTTGGCGGATAGGCTTCCGTGAGGTGGTCATATATCTCCTCAAACGTTTGAAGCATTAAGGCGATGGAGGGGACTGCACGAGAGCGGCTTTTATAGATGCATTCCTGGCGTGACATTGGGTATATACCCCCTCATGGAGTTTCGCGATTGTGAAAGGTGATACTGCGTCGAACAAGAGGATAGTTAGTCCCATTTGCTCACTGCCTTCTTCGACTTATCGCCCACATTTCTCAGTTTGTCGTCGTACATTGTGCCTTTGATAACCAGGTCCAGCGCGGGGACAGTCGCTTGATCTCAGGAGACTCAAGTCTTCATACAACGGCCCGTGGCCTTTGCGTATCTCTTTGTGGCAGCCACTCATAATTTCAAGCTCACCGCGAATGGGATGCTGCTTCCAGATAGGGCGTACTGTGGACGTTGTGGATACGTCGAAGGAAATGTGCGCATCTCCTAACCATCTGAGGTAGGTCAGTACGATTAACGGCACTGTGGAACCCATAATGCACCATAACGGGCACACTGGATGGCCTACAGGCGTCCGGCTGCGTGTATGTGATGTCGCCTTCGATGAGGAATAATTCCAATGGGTGTGCTTGTGGTTCTTCCGCATTCTTCGAGGCGGCGCAAGGGTTGAACCCGCACAAGGCAAAAGAGCCATGCTGATCTTCTTCCGGCGTGGTGGTATCAAGTTCTTCGGAAAGGGCGACACTTTTGGCTGTGCCCAGCTCTTTCAAGAGAAATCTGGGCCGGTAGATAGTCTGAAAACCACATTTCACGACCCAACACTGCATTTGACAGGCGCATGCAAGCGGGCAAACGCCTTGTACGATTTTTGGGACCAGTCCAAGCCAAACTTCGTACAAAGGACACTCCTTCCGATAGCTGCTCTGTGCTGCGCTGCAACGTGCAGAAGCGGAGGATGCAACATGGCCAAATCAAAGATTCAGAAACATACCTGCCGAATGGAACGCCAAACGCGCAACGACGAACGAGACGAACGAGACGAACGAGTTTGGTTGGTGCGACGTTGTGTTGTGTCGCGAGGTTTGGTGAGGTTTTGGTGGGGGTTACCCCCAGAAATGGCCCTTTGGGACTTTGTATCGTGAAGCTGACCGTCCCAGTGCTTCCCTTCAAAATCTCAGCCAAAAAAACATCACCATAGATCTCTCGAAGTTTTTGCACAGATGCTGATCATGGGAAGTGCACATGGAATCCCGGCGCACCCTACGCCACCACAGAGCGTGGAGACATCCACAGCACGACGCGGCCGAGGACTGGCATCTGCCTGTAAAGGAACTTAACAAGGCCCTTTCCTCATGTGGTCTGGCGGCGATGACCGTATCGTGAATTGCATCGGTTCTCCCTATGGAAACATTCACGGCAGATTCAAGAAAGAGCTACAAATGTAGCGGCACGGACCGACTGTATCGCTCAGTAAAGGAATCGGGACCGTTGGGAATTGAATAAGTTCAGTCTCATTCAGAAGGGAACTTTGCCCGTGAGATACAGAACAGTAAAACCAGTCTCTCTGTTGCGGAAAACCATTGTTCGCCTGCACGAGAACCAATCATATCCTCGCAGCTGGCCAGGGGGTTTGAACATCTTCCGACCATCGACAGTGATCCAGTCTTTCGTGTTGTCCAAGGCCCAGATTTGTCGGCCTTGGAACAGCGAAATGGACTCTGTCGAGGCGGAAGAGTCCGCCTGCGTTTGGGGCTGATCGTCTTCGTTGGCTGCTAACCTGTCCACGACAGGCAGGAACGTTGACGACACAAAGCGACCATCGATAAGTATCGAACCATTCCGAGGGCCCCGATCGAGTGTGCGCACAATGCACGCCTTTTCAATGTCCCATTCAGATATGCAATCCTTGGAGTCATGAGTGTAGAGCATCCGACCGTCTGCTGAGAAACATGCCCCATACATTTCTTTTTCAGAGCTCAGTACCTGCGGGTTTTGTGACTTCGGTCCCCAGATCCTTATTGTGTCATCGCCTGATGCCGATGCAAAGTTCTGCCCATCTGGAGAAATCGCTATATCCCAGATCCGTTCCGTATGACCGGGGAATTCTTCTCGCAAAAGTCCACGTTCCAGATCAATAGCCCGTATCTGATCGTCGCGCAAACCGCAAAGGAGTGTTTTGTTGTCTGCGGATAACGCAAGAGCAGTAATATATCTCGGTCTGTCTTTTAACTCTCTCAGTTCATCTGCATCCGTGTCCCAAATCAAAACCGCCTTGTCCGAGGATTGGTATAGGGAGGCAACAACCACGAAACGACTGTCCGATGAGATCAGGATCCGGGGTAATCAGGTTTCGGAAGCCTGTGATCTGTTAACCGCCGTTCGCATATTCGCGTTTCAATGTTCCAAAGGCTGAGCTGGTTTCCCTGAGTCAATGAGGCGAGTGATCGTCCATCGGTTGACAGTGCGACTTCAGTGTCGCCAGCCCGATGCTGCGGGCTCTTCAAGAGTAGATGCAGGTCCAGCTGTGTAATTTGTCCACTTTCATACCCCGCCCAGATTGTCTTCCCGTCGGGCGATGATGTCATGGCTGTGACGCCGCTTCGCAATCGCAGCTTCATCGGCTTTTGTTGCGTTTGAAAGTCGTAGAGAAAAAGACTAGACCCGTCAAAAAACAAAATATTCTGGCTGTCTGGCGTAACCATGAGAGAATAGACACGAGAATTTCGCTTGATCTGGTCCACTTGGTGGGTGGTGCAGTGAAACACCGATATCGTGCCGTTTTCCAAGGGATACACAACTTTCGTGCTGTTTTCCAAGCGATACGCAACTCTCGTGCCAGCACAAAAGACAACGAACTTGCGGTTTGGCGAAATGGCGATGCGCTCGATATCAGCACCAACTTGGTATACCATCTTATGCGCAGCTTGTGGGCTCCATTTCCAGATGTCTGTGGATCCCGACACCAGCGTCTCACTATCCGACGAGAAGTGCAGGCACCGCACTCGAGACTTATGACCCTTGAGCACCTGTCCGGCGTCCTCATCGGCGTCCCAGATGTAAATCTCGCCGGTGTCCAAGCCCCAAGCGGCATATCGGCCGTTCGGAGAGACGGAAACGCTTGCTGCAACGCCTGGCAGTTTGATATTAATTGGCCTGGCGTCGTCTTCCAAGTTCCACCTCCAATAACCTCCGGTCAACTCGGCAATGACCACAATGTCTTTTTCAGGGAACGCTGAAGCGGCGTCGCGAAGATAACCTACTGACGACGTTTGGACCACACTTATTACAACTTCCGTACGTTTTTCTTCGGTGCCGCTTTCAACATCCCATAGTCGCACTGTGTTGTCCTCGGCAACGGTGACAAGCCGTCTCCCGTCGATTGAAGGCGTTATCGACAGTATCCTTCCAGTATGCCCCCTCAGGGTTTGCAACTCAAAGCCCCAATCAGTCGCGACTGGCGGCCAAACTTGCAAAAACTCTTCCATCTCACTTCTGAAGGTATTTCGCACAACACTGTTGCTCGGCGCAAAAGCCAGTGCTGAAAGATATGTCTGAAGCGGTGTATCGCTGATCAGCTTTCGGTTTGCTGGTACCCATCTTAGCGCATCGGCGACAAAGGCGTGTAGCTTGGGCGAAGATTTCGACTGCGCACGGTTAGGCATACTTTCGGCAGACTGAAACGGAAGCAATACATACGTCGATGGCCTTTTGCAGCTGCTTTAGGCATACCACCATTCCCCCAAGCTTGTCCAGCCACGCCATTGCCTCTGTCCAACAAAGAAGAAATGCGCGTAGGAAAAGATCTACTTGTCCACCATCTTTGATTGCCTCGTTGCTATCGATCGCATGGCTGACCCAGTAGCGGCAGGCGTACTGTACGGACTCTGGGATGCGCTTTTCGACATGCTCTGCGGACACATCTTTGCGTTTCGTTACTAGATCTTTCTGCTTGCAGACGTCGCGGACCAGCTTTTTCTCGAGCAAGTTTCGACATTTGCTCATGAGAACGCCATGTACTTTCCCTTGATCAATCCAGAATTCAGGATGATCCTTGAGACTAGAATTCATGAGAAAGTCTCGGAAGGATTCATGATAAATCCGTACCGTGGCCCGAGAGCCTTTTTTCACCTCGTTTCCACTGGGAAAGTCGATTACCGAACTCAACGGTTTAAGAGCATTGGGAACAACCATGTTCTTTCCTCCACCGAGCAGGTCCGTCAGCGCCGGAATGGTGAGTGGAGCAAGCAGAACGGCAATTGGCTTGATGATTCGATTAAATTGGTCGAGCCACTTTGGATCAGCCTTAGCAGCCTGCTCAAGAATGCCCGAATAGATGCAGTTCAACCCTTCCGAGCCAGCGAAGCTGAGCCGGTTGACCCATTCCTGAAGTTGCTCTCGTGGATCATTGCTTACTTCTCGGAATATCGTGGAGGCCGCGATAAATAGTGGCTTTGATATCTTCACAAGTTTGTCGACAACGCTTTCCCCTGGCCAGTCATCCTCGAGCTCATCATAATCGGTTCTGCTCTGCTCGCGGAGCTTCCCCAGCTCATCGTAACAGAACAACCTCAGGTCATGCTCGATAGTGCTCGATTGCCAGTCTTCAAGCCTCTCGTGCTGGAGATCCTTGCGCTCCACCTTGGCGAGCGCATTGCCAATCTTGTTGTCGGACCGGCTCGTCACGAAAACTCTTAGGTTCATGGAGCTTTGTGCACGAAGTCTCAGCCAAAGAGTCATGGCATAGCCTATCGCTCCCCAGTCCTCGCACTCGTCGAGAGCATCGATGACAATCGCCCTGACATCGGTTGCAGACCCCGTCTTATACCCTGAAAGCGGTCCCTCAATGAGCATCTCGAACTGAGTTGTCAGCGCCCTTTCATTCACCGGAGGGGATCCTTTGGAGGCGGCAGCAATCTTGTGGCTGATGCTGGGTACAAAGTCTGCCATATGACGGGCAATGGTGGGAAACAGACTGCCAGCGCGGCCCAACTCACCACGGCCGCGCTTGAAGAAGAAGCTTCCCACCAGGTACCCTTGCCTCGCAAGTTCATCGGCAACGGTTCGCGCAATTGTCGATTTGCCTGTTCCTGCCTTTCCAGATAGCCAGAAGATCCTTTGGTCATCGTTGGTGGTGGCCCAGTCCAGGATCTTCTCCCTGATCTGCACCCGGGTATTTTCTAGACATAGCTGCAACTCGCCATTTTCGTCGGCATTACCATTGTTTATCGAATCGTAAGCTGCCCCGGCAGCCGCCTGCAGAGCGCTAAGATCCAGCGCTTGTTGAACGCCTTGGACTCCTTGATTGATCTCCTGCTGGGCCTTCTCCAGCGTGTTCAGCTTTTGTTTGACCCAGTTCCCTTGCTCTTGTGAGATTATGCGATCGACAGCATTTGCATGGTATTCAACCGTCTTCAGCATCCCGTCGTGTTTAGTCTTGAACTCTTTTATGACACCACCAGTCAGAGATTGCAAAGCTTGTTCCAGCGGTTTTCTGTCGCATATGTGTTGGGATTGCGCCAAGAATTCCAGAATGCGACTGTAGAGTTTGACGATGCTGTGGTACAGATCGCGGTAAAGTTTGAAAATACTTTCATCATTAATCGTGGGCGTTCCACTGTAGATGGAAAAGTACGCGGAAAGTAAAGTGTTGGTATCTAGCACCGTTTCGATTCCCTCCAAAATTGATTCGTCCTGCTCGTGAGCCATCTGAGCCACCTAAAGAAATGGTGTCAACCAGGATCGCAGGTGGTGAGGTCTACTCCTTACCATCAAGACAGACCGGATACCAGCCCACGGAAGGCTTAGCACCTCCGCTTGGGCATTAGTCGCCACATCAAACACCGGCGCAAAGTTCATAATTTGAGTAGAAATCTTTTTCATCTTGGCCATCCATTGGTGGTTACGTTTTCTCTGATTCAGGCCTCTCAAGGCCTGGACCTTGGCGGCGTCAATGTCAAGATCACTATCCAAATCTACGTGCTCCGCAACAAGCTTAAGCTCGTCCGACGGAATATTAGCAAGAGCATCAATTCTCAACTGCCGCTGACCTTGAAAAGGATTTCTTCGAGCTGGCACCTCAGATGAAGCCTGTACAAGCGTACTGTTTGGCTGTGTTGGCTGCAAGGGATGCAAGGACCGTGGGCTAGATGCCAACACTTCCGCAGGTATACTGTTTGGCTGCAATGGTTGCGATGGCTGTGGAGCGGGAGAGGAAATCTCTACAGGGACATTGTTTGACTGCAGAGGCTGCGGAACAGAAGCTGAAGCCTCTGCAAGTGCATTGTTTGGCTGCGAAGGCTGCGATGGCTGTGAAGCGGGAGGGGACGCATCTACAGGCACATTGCTTGACTGCGAGGGCTGTGAGGGCTGTGGATCGGAACGTGACACCTCTTCCGGCGTATTGTTTGGCCGCAAAGGTTGGAAAAGCTGTGAGGCGGGACCTGGAGCCTCTGGCGTGGCATCTTTTGATTCTTGTGATTTGTGAGGTCGTAATTTCGAGACCAGTGAATAAATATACGCTTTGAAGGACTCCCAGCATCCGGACATGCTGGGCACGTTTAAATGGCAATGAGAGAGGGCAGTTTGAGAAGGTTTGGCATGAAGAAGCCGTTGCAAGGCTTTGCCGTGTTCAAGGCTGAGCTTTGATGAAGTGGAATAAGAGTGGGGTGCATGCATGAGCCTACTGTTAGCATGCATGAGCGGATTTCACTAATGAGGCATATCATATGCCTCGTTTTATGCGTGCGCCGTAGGCATGCGCAGGCAAGCAGACAGGGTTACCCCGGCTAGATCACCTGGGAAGAAATTGGAGAGATCCTGCAGAATGACCTTCTTGTGTAACATTGGCCACAACGGTTAATCGCAACATCTTGTTTCTTTTAGGTGAGGACGAGGCTTTCACACTCCATAGAGCTGATATGGTTTGAAAGTCAAAAGGGGAGCCGTGATAAGTGCATTCTAGATACATAGCCGGAAATATCCCAAGGGGTAAGGTGACAAGCAACCTCGCCTCTCGAAAGTCTTGGTAGCAAAGTAGGTAAAACAACATCATCTTTCGCGTCACCCCCCATTTCTATTCTCACTACTTGAATTGAATACATCACGTGTGGGGCTGGTCCCCCCTGACATACCCGCTGTGGGGCTGGTCCCCGCATATCGTGTTTTCATGCGTTTTTCCTTTTGTTATGCACGTTGCGCATTATCCCTTCCGGGACTGGTCTTTAGCTGAGTACTTAGCCGAGGAATCATCCCCCGAGGGGAGGCGTATGCATCTCTCTTTTCCGTTCGCATCATCGTCCATCTTCCCTCTATTGTAGTATCAGCTAATTCTCTGCTCAGCCTCAGCTCGCTGCCATAGCTGTCGTATCATGGCTACCACAGAACCTCCATACCAAAGTGAAACGGTGCACATATGAGTATGGATTACTGGAGCGCTCGATAAACGGTTTCAACTTGTGGAACAGTGTTTAGATGATGAGTTACGGTGTTGTGACAATTTAGGTGCGCGCTAAGTCTAGCGATAAACCCATGTCATGATACCACCTTTGCAGCTTAAATGGCTAAGGTATGGCGTTGTCTCTTAGCCATTCCTTGCCCTCCATTGGTGCACCGCGAAGTCCGATTCGGCTGGGTTGTCGCGAATCGTAGCGAGAGGCGAGACATACACTGACATAACTCAGTGTTTCTGCCGATCATGGTGGTGGTGATAGTGACGGCGGAGGTGGCAATGGCAACGGTAAGATAACGGAGAGTCATGATGATAGTGTTTATGGTAGCCCCCAGAACCTCGTCGGCGCTTCAGTGTTGTGACTAAGCCGACGCTGGTCATGTTGGCATGCCTAGACTCGCCAAGACCAATCACACGCTTATCCAATTTGAACTGGCTCTAATCTGAAGAGGTTGGGAAGAGGTTGGAAAGAGGTTGGGCTCCTCAACGGAAGGCTGGGAGGCATAGAAGTGTAATGTATATAAAGCCGGTCCTTGAGAGACTTGGAACTTATCTTTTTCACCCTCCACAGTCGTCCAATCTATCTATTCAAAACATTCAGCTACGCGACATGGACTTAACTCAATAAGCGGGCTACACCACCGTCCTCACCGAGCGCGTCCTAAAACTGCTCACTGACGCCAGAGGACCCTCTACCGAACGCGTCTCAACCCAAGAAACGGCGCGAAATTTCCCCGTCGCGTGTTTACTTGCTATCTCATCTGGGCTGTATAAGTCCTAAATCTCCTTTGTAGTCTGCACCGTGTCAATAGCGCAGACGTATTCAGTAGGATAAAATCTTGCACCCTGTGCATCACAATCTTCCAATCATGACGTGTGCAATAGCGAAGCGATCTGAGCTCGAACAATCGATTGAATCGTTTTGACGTGCCGTTTGATGTGTGTGAAAATGGTGGGGTGATGTCGGATATCACCCCCTTTTCCCTGGTGAGGAGCCATAGCTTATTGTTTGTAAGGAAGCATGTAACAACGAGCTTCATCCGTAAAACCACCAGCCCCGGACGGCAAGATGGATTTAGCCCTGCGATGTCAAAGGAGTTTGCCTGATGGTTTAGATGCTGATTAAGCGACTCTGGAGTTTCTGGGGACACATCGTGCGCACCCCGTCGGGAACATGGACGACCATCAGTAGTGCCGCTTTTTTTCTGGTGGACTTCAAGCGCCGATATATAGTTCAAGCACACTTTTATAAAGCTCAGCTTCTTCGACTGCACAATTTCTGCCGGATCTGCCTTACCTTGGTGGGTGCCCTACGTCTGCTGAGGTAAACATTGTTCGAGAAACCCATTTTGCCGCTCCTTCACTGAGAAAATTGACAATTTCCCGATCCGTGTGGCCGATCTACCCGTTCATTTGGCATTGCCACTCGTCCGAATCAGTCCTTGGCAATCCCACAACTTCAGCGAGATCCCACCGCTGTGAAACGCAAAACTATAAGAAGACCTCCCTCCATCCCTCTCATATTCTTTTCCTCTCAACTCCAAAGTGCGCGCTTCCCTTTGAAGAGACAGATAGTATGTACGAGTGAGAACGATGAATGGAGAGTTAGAGATCTGTTTATGAGTGAATACAAAAATTATCTTCGAGGGAACATCAGAGAATATATTCTGGGCTGGAAGGCCCGTGCGTAGCCTCGTATAAAGAGTCATCAATTGTATGACCGTAAGCAAGTGGTCATACATGCAGTAAGACTGTCAGCATGCAGTCTTACTCCATGACTCACCTCAAACAGTAGCAGGGCGCATTCACCATGTCGCATGCGACATGACCTTGAGGGAAACCTCTGTGAGGACAAAACCTAGGGTGCAGCTACTGGTGTAAGAGGTGTCGCGCAGTGGCATCGTACACTGATAGCAACGAGACTTCATGCCAACACCCTATCCTTCGATCCGGCCCGTTCCCCACCAACCTCAAGATGGCTGGGCCGCAGAATTCGAATCCACTCACCTCTACAACCAAACCACCGAAACGCCTTCTGATGCAATAACGCTGACCGAACACCATCATCCCCCCCCCTCCCTCATAGACCACAATGCCAGCCCTCACCCTCACAAACCTCAACATCGTCTGCGCTGTTCTAGGCGGCTTCATCACCATCTTCGGCCTCATCTCCTATCTACTCAAAGAACACTTCTACCTCTCTGAGGCCCTAACCTCCACCCTCACGGACATAATCTTCAGCCCCCACGCCACAAACTGGATCCGACCGTCACAACTCGTGGGTCGCGATTCGGATCCCGAAACCCCCGAACAAGTAACCCTGTACTTCAGCCGGCTAGTCCTAGGCGTGCAGCTCGTCCTCGCTGGCGTCCAGCCACCGAGTAAATACCTCTAAAAAGAATGGCGGAATCTGAGTTTACTGCTAGGTCCTGGCATGTGCGTGATGTGGATGATTATGAGTCTGTTGGTCTGGGGTCTGACGCCGCATTGTGAGGTTTTGCAGGCGTTGGCGGTGGGAGCGTGCATGACGCTGACAGATCCGGTGTTGTCGAATAGTACTGTTAAGGGGAAGTTTGCGGATAAGAATATCATTGTGAGGTTGCAGAAGGTGGTTATTGCTGATTCGGGGGCGAATGATGGGTTGGGGTATCCGTTTTTGTTTCTCGCGTTGTATTTGATTAGGGGGAGGGGGATGGGGGTTTGGTTTTATGAGACCTGGGCGTATGAAATCCTCATGTCGGTTGCGTATGGGGCGGTGGTGGGTTGGTTGGCGAAGGAACTCCTGCATTGGGCGGAGGAGAGGAAGATTGTGGATAGAGTGAGTTTTCTTGTGTTTGCGATTACGCTTGCGGTGAGTGGTTTCCATCCTACAGGGGGAAGTGGGGTGTTGGGATTGCTGACGTCTTCAGTTGTTTATAACAGGGACGTGCGGTCTGCTTTCTACGGATGCTGTGCTGGCATGCTTCATCGCGGGAAATGTTTCTACCTGGGATGATTGGTTCATGGTGGAGACGGAAGATGATAGTTTTCAGCCGACTATTGATATGATCCTCAACGTCGCTGTGTTCATGTGGATTGGAGCGACTTGTCCGTGGCACAAATTCGCACACAACGAGGTCATCGGTATTGGCAGGTTGACTGGATTGGGGATTTGTGTCCTCTTGCTGAGACGACTACCTTTTATTCTGTTGCTGAGGAGGTGGATAGATCAGATTGGGAGCTGGAAGGAGGCGTGTTATATGGGATTTTTCGGGCCGGCCGGTATTTCTGCCGTGTTCTATCTCTTCATCGCGAGGGAGTTCTTGAGGGAGGAAAAACCTCATAAACACTCAGAGGACACATTGGCTAAAATGTTGGAAGTCGAGGTTTGGTTTCTGATCATTTGTTCCATCTTCGTTCATAGACTGGCTGTGCCACTGACGAAGTTGGGCGTTGCTCTGCCGAGGAACTTGAGCAGGGCTGTGGGGGAGAATTTATCCACCTCGGTGGACGAGCGTCGGGGAGTGGACGGCCTGAGAGGAGAGGAGTTAAGAAACGCAGTTTCTGCACCTGTTCCTGCACGGGTATCTAGCTGACATGATATATACAAGATAGACATGAAGTTATAATTTTCACGATTTCCTCCCCATCCTCCCCTCTGCCGCCCTCGCCAACGTCTCCCTACTCAACGACTCATTCTCCCCTCCAAGAGTACGCCCCGTCCACCCTCCCTGATCGACATGCTCGTGGCCCTCATCATTGGGATTAAAAAACTCATCTCCCCCAATAGATCTGCCTCCTCTTGTCCAATCATACGATAGGCTCGCCGCTGAATAGGGGAGCGTCCGCTCGGGAGGACAGGGGAAAGGACTCAAAGCTGGAGCGAGGACGGACACAATATAGGAAGGAATTTTACATGCACTTGGATGATCATGGGCAAAATCTTGCTCTCGACATAGATTGCGGATCATGTGTTCATAGACGCTTTGGGGAACCATATAGCATATTGATTTAATTGGGATATATCGACTATCACTGAACATTTCCCAACGCAGACTATTTATACGGCGATGAACTCCATCTCGACTAATCGCGACCGTCCGCACTGCCAGCTCCTTCAAGGCCGCTTTAACGGGAAGATCTAACTCTGACGAAACTTGAAATATTCAAAAGGAGAACGCAATGCAAAATCGCGTAAGGGAAATTTTGACGGAGGTCAAAGCCAGGGATGTGATACCAGCTCCATTTCCGCTCTTTGGCCTCAGCCTTACCTTATGAGCACCCCCGTAACACCATCGAGACGCGTGTGGGACCAGGTGTGATCGAATCACTCCAGCTCACTATGTATCTGTGACCCCTCGACGACGCATTTGACACCAAAGATGACTCGGCAGCTTATGTCTAGCATGAGTGGCGTTAAGACTCAGGTACATCGCTATGTTCTTAATCATGGTAGACCAAATCACCCACTACTCGGGGGCTGGAAGACTGACGGCCATCAAGGAATGGGACGATGGATGAAAATTTGTCTGTAAGCCACTACCATTTAAATTTTAAGTCTAATCAAGTGGACTTGCATGGCCTCCTAACTAAAATAGCTGAGAGTATCTGCAAAACTGCCCAACGAGAGCCCCTTGCGCTGACTATCCCGAAAAAGGTGTTGACTTGGCCAACAGGCAAAGTCGGATTTAGAGCAGGGCAGTGAAAGTTGAAAAATTCGTTGTTTCTGATCATCTGGCTTCTGTTTTTGGCAATGAATTTGTATTGGGAAGTATACCGGATTTTCTCGAGAGATGAGAAGCATGGTAGCCTGATTCAAAGCCAACGAGCAATTCCTTATGCTTTATCCCCTCAGTGTTGTAAGGCCTTGCAATGGTGTATCCATCCCGCCAACTCTCGTTTGCATTCAAAAACATTAGCGCCTCAAACGTCCGATCTGACATCGATTTGCGATAGTCGGTTTTTACCCTCTTCGCCTTGCTGAAAAGCCTCACACATATGTTCGAGGTAGGTAGAGTCCGACTAGATTGACGGAGCCCAGGCTTTTCGTCTTTTCCTTTCCGCCCACTGTAGCATATCAGTGGACCGGTGGAGCTGGTCGCCGTCGACCTCGCGCAATTGGAGTCGTTTGTTACCCAGCTGCAGTCCTATCTGCTAACCTTAATGCAACGTATTACCATGCTGCTGCTGTCCCCTATTGTATGAACCTCGCGGCCATATTAGACGGCATGTTCGCCATTAGACAGTTCCAAGATAACTCCCAGCCAGGCACCAAACGCCCTTCGCCAATATTCAGGGTGTTCATTTGTCGGAGAAATTGACGTTCCAATCACCACTTTTCATCGCGCCACATCTCCGAGCAGGCCTCCTGATCATCACCTTCTGCGGTGGGTTCGGGCGACAGCCCCTCAGGATATTGTACCAGTGTCGTTCCGGGCCTACTGGCCTCCATGCGCAAAGAATCGATAAGACTTATTTTGGTAGAATGGTAGCCCCGCCGGTGTTGCGCGTCGCTGTACTTCTGTTGTAGGTATTATCGTTATGTATTTCCTTAGTTTCGACAGGCCTGGCAAGGCCTGTTGATGAGGTAACCTGTGATTTGTTTTCACTGCATCAAGAGTTAATTTAATCAGATCTAGTGCGGACTGCATCCTCTTATCGCTGATAGGGGCTTTTGTGGAGCTGTAGTAGACAAATAACAGGGTGTCCACCGCAGAATTAAAGGGGAACTAGTCATGCCCCGGCGGAGCGAGATGAGGAAGCCTAAGGGGGCTGATTCGGGTCGGCTTCCCCGGTGAATCGTCCTCTTCTTCGTATTCGGGGAAGTCATTGTCCTCATGTTCATCACCTGGGCAACCATGGCAGCCGTGAAGACTTCACCAGCGTCGTTGTCGGTATGTAGTCCATTATTCACAGGATCTACCTCGAGATTGTCGTCATTGCTATCATAGGCGGTTTCTTCAACATTGCTGTTGCGGTTTGCCTCTGCATAAGATGCGTCGGCCTCAAGAGAGTCGGCCGCCCGGCAACATGTTCTGCCAGGCTATACTCTTACTTGCAATACGACGGCTCAGAGCAGTCGTCGCTCCAACACGGCACCTACAAGAAGACGATATGAGCTTGGGGCCAAGCTTTATCCTGAAGTTCTGAGGACCAGACTCTGGAAGCTTTTTCGGAGACTCGCCGGATAAGGCCACTGCCAGGGAAGAGCAGGGGCGTCGTCCGTGGCACCTACCTGGCCTGCCGTTCTAGGCATTGAACGAGCGAGAGAACAATGGCGAGGTACTGTGCGAGCAATTGCGATTCTGTCTCATGCAGTGTATGCACATACTGGTATTGCTTGCCTCGGAAAAGAGATGTGTGCATCCTTCTTGTCACCAGCACCAACCTCCCGCCAAGGACGAACACATTGCGGAACACATTGCGGGGAAGCCTTTGTGTGTTCGACATGCGCATCCTGAGGAGATACTTGATCCCGGGCGGCAAGCCGCTCCGCAGGTAGATCGAAAATGAAAGGACCTTTCGCAGCTCCCTGGCGAGCTGCAGGTACCGCGCGACTTACAGCCGCCTCCACCAATTATTCGCCATGCAATCCATGCAGACCAGGGCGAATAGTTCCTCATCAACGGGGAGGTGGTTATGCGCATCTCGCAGGAAATTGTAACTGGCTTCCTCCTCCAACAAAAGATCAGCCATGTCCTGCAAGTTCACACGGCGCTCAAGTCCATACAAGCGTTGTTCCAGCAGCTCCTGGACGTCCGATCGCGCCCGTCAACCAAGCTGTCAAAGCTCGGCAGTTGTGATTGACCCACTTTGCCAAGTGATATCATTGTCAGACTGCACAAAGCTAAAGCGGCCTATATTGTGGCACTGGCCAAAAGAATACTCCATCAGCGTTAGCAGCTCACCGACAACTGACTGGGAAGACGATTTCAGAATGTCGTGGTGGATTGGACTAAATGCATCCGGGTTGCCATCCTACGGTCTCGACTAGCCAAGTCTGGCATGAGGCTGTGACAAAAAGGTTGATTCCAGGATAACCAACTGACATGTGTATAGCAGGCTGCCATGTACTGGCGCATAGTAGACGGACCTCTGCATTTGACACCATCTGGGCAAATGGAGAACGCCGCGAGGACAAAACACAACAAGGAGATGTTGAACCTGCAATCGTCCCCTCCCTCCTTCGCAACAAATGCTGAAAAGCTGGCTATACTGTCCTCTGTTCCTACTGTGTGGGGGGATCGGAACTGCTTGCGGTGCTTGTAGCCTAACATCTTCTTTGAGCTGCTTGTCACACTCGTCTTCCAACTCAGCTTCCGAGTCGAGATCTTCAGCCTCAGCTGATTCGTCGACCCTTTCAGCCTGAGCCATCATTGCAAACGGGACATCTGTAACCGTTCTCTAGGCGGTACTGTCGTAGAGTTGAAGGGTTCGTTGCGTCATTGTGCGTTATTGGTGATATCCAGTTGATGAGTTTAAGTAGAGCTGCCTTGGCTGTCTGCGCGAAAGTATAATCGTGCTCCTCCTCTAATGCTTCAGTGGCTGAACTGTTGCACAGCCTTAGCGCGCTCAGGCAGCTTCTGCCTCCTGCCAACGACGACGTTGTATGACGTACGCGCGTGGTGCAGATGGGCGAGAACAGCGCCAGCAACCTGATGCTTAACCTATAAGTCCAGGTGCCGGGATTGGCTCCATGCATTCATATGGTTTGCCGCTTTCAGGACATTACTCAGTGGCGTCCTTGGAAGCATTGCAATGGCTTCGCGGAGGAAGCCCAATCTGAAAGCTTTTCGGCTGACACGACGCTTCTTGGGAGCTGGGGAAACGCTCATGAGCCTGGGAAACTGTCGAGATTTGGGGGCCATTGAATATTTAGAGAGAGATATTAGATGTAAGAATTGGAATATCCAGTCGAGGTTTCCTGATCGACTCTGTGGCTGGGCACCTCGTAGTGCGAGAAATCATTTCGAGCGAATTGAGGGTTATGTCGAGAATTTGATTTGAATTGGTAGTAAAGGAGCAGGGGTAGGGATGGAGGGTGAGAGAGCTGCCGCCATCGTCTCAGAGGCACTTGCAAAATTGGTGGGGGCGGAGTCACCACAGGCAAGATTTGCATTTAAGACTCCGCAGGTAAAGAGAAGAGCATTATTAAGCTGGATTGAAAGTCTGGAGGGTTGGCATCTTCGTAGCGCGCTGTCGGTTTGTTTCCATAAGCCCCCATACCAATTCTGGGTAGGCAGATAAAGTTACGGCTGTGGCTTAGTGGTACGAATCTCTCCAGTGCAGGCCCTTGTTTCAGAGGATGATGGCCAGGACGAAGTCAGATCTAAGATTGTACATAATTTTCCCGTAACCGAGCCAGGTATATGTTCATCTTCTTTTGAACGGACCTCCATGTAAGACAGAATGCTAGGGTCCGATTGATTGCGACCTTGCTCAATCGCTTTTTGCAAAGTGCAATGAAAAGACCCTAGGATCGCTCAAGAAATTGGCATCCTTGGCATGTCGTCACTCGTACACAGTGTAAGCCCCCGGCGTTACGGCAGTAAAGCGGGTTGCGCGTGTGCGCAAAATTTGTGCAAGCCAAAAATCCCCGACGCGGAGAAAATTCCACGCGGGGCAAGATCTTCCTGCCTGAGGCATTCTTGCCAAGCCCTAGGGCAAACCACACCACAGTCGACTTCACGTCACCCGAAACAACTGCTCTAGCAAGCAAACACTAGGCAAGCATAATGGAGAACGAAAAAGGCGAACTCGTCGATCTGTATGTCGCGAAGCATCCTTACTCGCACGCCTACTGATCCGGGACAGGTACGTTCCGCGGAAATGCAGCGCCACGAACCGGATCATCAAGGCCAAGGACCATGCGTCTGTGCAGCTGTCGGTGGGCAAGGTGGATGAGAATGGAAAGTACACGGGCGAAAACCAGGTGTATGCGCTGAGCGGGTTCGTGCGCGCCATGGGCGAATCGGATGACTCGGTGAACCGCCTCGCGCAAAAGGATGGGTTCCTTAAGAAAGTTTGGAGCGCTACTCGTTAGAAAAGCCAGGTGAGTTGGTTGAACGAGGTTTGCTCTGCCCGTGGGCTGATGGATGGGCAGGTAGTAGCGTGTACGGTCTTCATGTCAAACTGATCTCATATTTTCTCCGTAACAAATGGCTACATAATGGCCTTCTCTTTCGAGTCTCAACGAGGCTACATAGATGAAAGATGGAGGAAAGGCAAACACTTTTAGCCTAGAACAAAGAGAAACGTTTGAAAAAGTCCGCTCTGAGAGGTCAGTTTGGAGCGAATACAGATACGGACGTTACAGTCGTTGAACATGCTGGTGTATCCCTTCCACATCCAACCATTTGTCGACCCCCACCAGACAATTCAAAACGCCAAAGTTCAACAGTTTGCTGTGCCGCCATCGTTTCCGTTCGTTAATGGCTGATAAGGAGATTACTTGTGATTATTATTAAGTCCCTCTTCAGCGCTCGTCTTCCCGCTTAAGCTCTCGCGCCGCAGTCTATCCGCTCGCGATTGCAGAACTTTTGCCTCGTGCGCCGCCTTTTGCGCCCGCACCTGCTTCTCCCACATGCCCGCATACCGGCCGTTTTGCTCGAGCAGCTCAAAGTGCGTACCGCGCTCCACTACCCTGCCTTGGTGCAAGACCAGAATCTGGTCACACATGGTGATGGTGCTAAGCCGGTGTGCAATCACCAGCATTGTCCGCCCCTTTGCCAGCCTCCGCAGGGCGTTCTGAATGTGTTCCTCCGTCTCCGTATCAAGGGCAGCCGTGGCTTCGTCTAGTAGTATGATGCGCGGGTCCTTGATGATAGTCCTCGCAATCGCTACTCGCTGCTTCTCACCGCCGCTCAGTCGTAGTCCCCGTTCGCCCACTTGAGTTTGGTAGCCGTCCGGGAAGCTGAGGATCTTTTCGTGAATGCTCGCCGCCTTACAGGCCTCAAAGACCTCGGCGTCTGTTGCCTCCTGTCGCGCATATTTCAGATTGTACATGAGGCTCTCGTTGAAGAGGACCGTATCTTGCGGTACAACCCCAATGTGACTCCGCAGACTTTCAATCGTTACATCTTCGGCATCCTTGTCGTCAAAGTACATGCGTCCCGAAGTCGGGTTGTAATAGCGAAAGATAAGTCTGAATACGGTGCTCTTGCCGCCGCCAGATTCACCTACAAGGGCCGTCGTAGTTCCAGGAGCGCACCTAAACGACAGCCCCTGCAATGCAGGACGTCGGGCGTCGTATGAAAAGTGCACGTCCTCAAAGCGAATGTCCCCTTTGCAGGTCCCAATCGGACGGGCGTTTGGCGAATCGACAACCGCAGGGGATTCCTTGAATAGCTCAAGCATGCGCTCGGAATTGATCATGTTATTCTGAATTACGCGATAGAATGATCCAAAGAAGTTCAGCGGCCCCTGCAGCTGCGTCATGTACGTCAACAGCGTGACGAAGTCGCCTACCCGCAGCCTGTCTGTGGTCACCTGGTAAGCCGCAATTAGACAGGCCACAACCAGTCCAAGCATGAAGATGAGGTTCTGTGTCGTGTTCAACAACGCAAGCGACAAGGTTACGTGGTACTCGGCGCTTTGGTAGTTCTGCACCGCTTGCCGATATCTTTGAAACTCGTATGCTTCTGCGTTAAAGTACTTGACCGTCTCGTACGACATCATTGAGTCGTTTTTCACCGCGTCTTCCTCCCGCCGTGCGTTGGTCGCCTGTCGCCGAATGTCGGCTCGCCACGACGCCATGCGTATGGTGATGTATACATACCAGAACGTGACGGCCCCCATGACAAGGGCATAGTAAGAATCAAACTTGAGCAGAAAGTAGACCATGGCAACGTTCAAGTCGACAATCATCGGCAGTACGCTGAAGGTCAACGACTCTAGGAACGTGTTCAGCGCAGAACCCTTGCCCAGCGCCGACAACACCTCGCCCGTCTTCTTGCCCAGATGGAACTCGAGGCTGAGAGAGTGGACATGCTCGAATGCAGCTACCGACAGTTCGCGGTAAGAGTACTGCTCGATTGGGATCCAAAGCACCTGCCGCACTGCGCCCAGCAAACCGTTAGAGCCCTGGAAGATGCGGTAGGTTATGTAAAGCCCAATCGACGCCCAAGGCATCCTTACCGGGCCATCCTCTCCCGCCAAAATGTCGGTGATACGTCCGGCCTGGTAAGGCACAAGAATCTGGACTCCGCGCTGGAGGAAAACGATGCCAAAGCAGAGGATGAAGTTGATCTGCAGCTTTTGGTCCTTGCCGGGCCATGTGTAAGGCATAAATATTCTGTAAGCGCGCAGATACTCCCACCAACTAGTTGACGGTAGTCCCTTTGGCTTCTCCCATCCAGCCGGGCCCTGTTCTTGGACCCCATTTGGCTGTTGCCCCTCCTCGCACCCATACCCAGGGCTGCTGCCGTTAGCGAGCAAACCCTGACGCTCCGGACTCTTCGCGTCTCGATGCGAGCGTGATATCAGGAGAAAGTAGTATCCAGAAAGAGCAGACGCAATCAAGGTACGCAGCAAATCACAGGCAACTTCGGCTAGTTCCCATTCGGTCATGTTCCGAAGCAGAACGCCTCCTCGGGGGTTCCCCACAACTGGCTCATGGTGCAGGTTCGTGTACAAGGCCAGGGAAGAGGCGAGCAGTATAAGCTCCAGGGCAGTCGTAACTATCCATGTTATCCAATGGGCGATGTGGGGCGAAGATCTTCTGTCGACAACGGTCAAGAGAACGAACGAGTGTACCATGAAGCCGCCGACGAGGTAAATGGTAGTGACTGGTCCACACCAGTAGTGCTCGTGGCGGTCTTTTAACACGTGCATTATGACATTTGCGATATTGCCAAGATATGTGAGGCAAATGCCCACAGACAGCCATTGGAAGAGCAGCGATCTCACAGAGTCTGATTGGGCAAAAACAATTTTGCTGGGCTTCTTTGGGGGTAACGGTTTACCGCCGGGACCCAACCGGGGAGGCGTGGAAGGCGCATCTTTGGAGCGGGCAGAGGCAATGCTGTAGCCGGTAAAGACTCCAACGTAGACTGCAAGTACCACTATCGGATACACAACTTGGACGGCGGACAAGACACTGCGAGCTTGTGAAGAAAATTTCTCCATCGAGTTTGTAAAATCATGCTTCAAGGCCCTCGCCATGGCGGGGAATGTGTTGTCCAATTCAGATCGATGGCATGGTGTAGCTGGGTGCGTTCAGGTTAGATGTAGGAGTCGGTTGCCGGGCACGCGCTAAGTGCCGGCGCCACTGCCGATCAGGTAAGACTCCCGAAGGGGGGGCGGTGGCGGGGATACGGGTAGGGGCAAAGATTGTCGGAGAATTAGGGTTGAGAACCACCGGATGTGCTAGCACTGCGGGCCAAAGGGTGGAAGGAGCAACGGTAGATGCCTCCCCCCCCCCGTCTTGCCCCAGATCCAGATGGGAAAAGCCGCGGTCGAGACCAGGCCGGTGGCCGTATGCAGCGGTGCCGGCCCGACCCGCTGTCCCCCACGCACTCTATAACTCTAACAACTGCCTATTGGCGTTCTGAACGCCCTCTTCCCCCTGTCCGCAGCCTTCCTCTTTGGCCCACCGCCTCAAACAGCTTTCTCCCTCACCGTAGCCAATCCCGTCTGCACGTGTACGCATCTGTGTTTGTCCAGGGGGAGGCGCAGGTGAGTCAGCCCTACAGGTTATCCCACACCCGCGCGTCTCCCTTAAATTGTGACATCTGTCTTGTAGCCCCCTTTGCATGGAAGTGCAGTAGGTTCCACCTCAGAAATGGCCGCCCACCGCATGCGTTCGCGCTCGGGCTCCCGAGACGAAGAAGATTCCCTGCTGAGCGGCCCTGTTCGCCGTGATAGGCGGCAGCGTTGGCGCGAGCTCAGCCTGCTAGCCTGGGCAGTGGCGGCCACTGTCATTGTCGTGATCCTCTCCGTTCTCAATTGCCAAGGCCATGGTCACGGAGCGGACGGGAGAAAGCGCGAGTTCAGTGGTAAACGGAATCTCGTGTTCATGGTTAGCGATGGCATGGGCCCCACCAGCGTGGCGCTCTCCCGCAGCTGGCGGCAGTACCGAGATGGCCTTGCCGTGGACGATGTGCTCGAGCTTGATAAGCTGTTGATAGGTCAAAGCCGCACGCGCAGCAACAGTTCCCTGGTCACCGACTCCGCGGCCGGGGCAACGGCCTTTAGCTGTGGGGAAAAGAGCTACAATGGTGCCATTTCCGTGCTCCCTGATGGACGTCCTTGTGGCAGCGTCATGGAGGCTGCCAAGCGGGTCGGCTACGCTACTGGCCTGGTAGTGACGACGTGGATCACGGATGCCACCCCTGCCGTGTTTGCTTCTCATGTCCGCACCCGCGAGATGCAGCCGGAGATTGCACTGCAAATGGTAGGCGCAACCCATCCTTTAGGCCGGGTTGTCGACCTCATTCTTGGCGGCGGCCGCTGCTTTTTCGAGCCAAACGGGACAAGTGGAAGCTGTCGACCAGACGACACAGACGTCATTGCAGCTGCCAGAAAGCTCGGTTGGACATATGCGGACCGCTTTGAGGCAGTGTCGTCAAAGTTACCGTCCATAGGGCTTTTCGAGGATGGCGAATTTCCGTATGAGATTGACCGGCCTGATGATAAGCCCAGTCTTGCACAAATGACAAAGAGGGCGCTGGAAATCCTAGCTAAAGCGACGGAAAAATCCGATCATGGCTTCTTCATCATGATAGAAGGCTCCCGCATCGATCATGCTGGTCATGCCAACGACCCAGCAGCACAAGTGCGTGAGGTTGAAGCGTACGACCAAGCCATGTCTGCGGTGGTGGATTTTGCCAAAAAGTCCAAGACACCGACGCTGATGGTAGCCACATCAGACCACGAGACTGGTGGCTTAGCAGCGGGAAGGCAGCTTACGGCCGCGTATCCCGAGTACCATTGGCTGCCCGAGGCCCTCAACAAAGCCAAGCAGTCTGCCTATAAAACGGCGAATCAAATTAGAGGACATGAGGACGATCTGGAGTACGTAAGGAAAGTCGTTTCGAATCGGCTGGGCATTACCGATGCCAACTCAACAGAGCTGCAGACTGTTGCCAAGGGTGGACAGATTGCATTGGCTGATCTCATCTCGAGACGTGCTCAGACAGGCTGGACTACCCATGGTCATACTGGAGCAGATGTCAATATATACTCGTCAGATCTCGAGCTGGCTGCAGATCTGGCGGGCAACCATGAAAACACTGACGTGGGTAGGTTTCTGCGCAAGTTTCTTGGTGTGGATCGTGAAGTCGAGAAGGTCACGGCCGAGTTGAGAGAGAAGATGAAGAAGTACCTGTAGAGAATTACTAGCTAAACAACTGGTTGTTCAGCCAGCGGATCTCTGGACAGTCGGGGATAGTGTTTAACTAGAGGGTAGTCTGAAGGTCGGACGAAGCCCAGCAGCAAGCAAGCCTATGATTGGTATCTCTACTGCCCTCTCCTCCCATTGTGAGCTACGATTGCACAATGAATTGACCATGTCGTACTTCATAACTGTCGTAACGCTTTTTAGGGCATTAGCTATGTACCGCCTTGCAGACACGCCGAATTCGGTCGTCATTCCCGTAAACGGACACCCCCGGCCTTATGCACAGGCTCAGTACTTCCGCTTTTCCTGCGACCGGTCCCGGAACTGGTTCTCCGCAGCATTGGCTCCGAGGCCACCCAGCACAGCTCCGACAAGCATATCGCGGTTCACCTTGTCCTTTGACTTCTTGCCGCTGCCAAGCTCGCGAGCGGCGAGTCCACCGACCACAGCTCCAGCAATCGAGGCGCCGAGGCCCTGCAGGGATGTGTCGAACGTGTCGTCGATGCGATCCTTGATGTCGTTTCCAACCCCGCGGTCCTTGGAGCGCGAGTCGCGGCGACGCGAACGGTCCCTGGAGCGCTTGCTGCTGCGGCGCCTGTCGCGCGAGCGCGAGTAGGAGCGCGAATACGGCTCTACGTCATAGCCTCCACGGTCTTGAGAGTAGCTGCCACGACGGCTATCGCGGCCGGACTGAAGCTTGTTAGTAAAACTCAGGAGATGACAGGCTGACTTACGCGTCGATCGTCATAGTCACGCTCGTCATAGTAGTAGTCGCGCGAACGTCCGTAGCCGCTGTCACGTCCATAATCCTCGTCGCGCGCGTAATCCACATCGCGAGGATAGTCGCCATCGCGGTAGCCACGTCCGGAAGAGCGGTAGCGGCCGCCGTCGCGCTCGTCGTAGTCGCTGTCATCGTCGTAGCGACGCGTGACGTCGCGCGAGCCGTCCATGCTGTACGCGGACTTCTCGGGGGGAGGCAAGGAATTGCGGTGACGACGCTCGCCTTTCTTGTTCTTGGACTTGCTGCCCTGCGCAGTATCACGAACGTAGTCCCAGCCGCTATCCCAGTACCTTTCGCAAAGATGGTTAATGCCAGTGGCACCGAGCTCGATGAAGTCAGCCATTACGTCAGCCAGACGTCAGCCCGGTGGTTTTGAGTTTAGCTGTGTCGAATGGAACGGGAAGAAAGAGGTCTGACGCGGCGCGCGGGACAAGCCAACTTTTTCTAAATGCACCCACCCCACGTCATTTGCGTCCTTGGGCATCAGCGACACATGAAACACCTCACCAACGTCGTGATCTTCCCCACCCATGTGTTTGTGCTTTTTGGCTGCATCAGGGACCTTTGGTCTTGCATAAATATCCCAACGAGAGCTTCGAGAAGCCCCGTCCTTGCCTGTCAGTGCCCGAGGTTAGGTTGTCGCAGTGAGTCGGTTCCCTCGCCTTCTGTGCCCGAGTGATCGGGTCCTCTTCTTGTCCCCGAAGACGGATCATTGTGCTTCTGGCCCGTAAGGACTACAATCATAGTCGGACCGTTTTGCGGCGGCTCCATCGGGAACTAGAAATCTGGCCATGCATTCAACGATATTTCCCTTTTCATGACACCCAAATCGTGGCAAACGTGTGCTGTCCTTGGAGAGTCTCTAACGGAGACTTGTCCACTGTAGGATTGCAGGAGACAAGGGTGATGGGGGCGGAAAGTTGAATTGGCCGATATTCTCAAGCCCGTCCATAGGACCACGTACTAGAACCTTAACGGCCATTCTTATCACGTGGTGTGCAAAAGTCGACTGGAAACCTGCAGAACTGATTCGGTTGCTAAAGTTACAAAAGCAAGTAAAACTCGGGTGAACGAAAATAATATCAGACTCTGGGAAGGAGGTAAAAGTGTAGGCAGGCCGGTTTTCTGGTGTGACAAGATGCGCTGCCTAGCAAATAATGCAAAAACGCAGTGAAATGCCAAGAAGCGCTGCTGGGCACATCATGCCCATGAGCTCTTGCTTCACGCCGAATCTACTTATAATTGGTAATCTACACCAAGTTCTTATCAACGTCCATGATCTACAGCGTCAATTTAGGGTCGAAGCCACAATATCACTTCTTTGTGAACTAATTCGTGCAAGGAAGCAGAGAGTTTTGTTGTGCGTATAGCCTGTATAAAGGTTGTACAAGCTTCAACCTCACCTCGAAGTTGCCACCCACAACAAACCACAGCAAAAGGTGCAATGGATCGCCTGCTCTAAGCTCCAAAACGGTCGCCAAAATCACAAGCCTACTAGCTTAGTACTCGTCTGTCTCAAGACAGACCGTAGCTTCATTCCTCGTCATGGTGGGAGAGCCCCAGGGATGTAAGGGGAATTATTATAATTGTGAGCAGATGTGTACCTGCATACAAATCTCTACGGAAAACTAGTTGACGCGTGAAGTCGAGAGCCGAGCGACGGTTACTAATAATGCGCGTAATATACCGCATATTCACAACACTCCCCCTTGCTGATTCGATTCAGCACTCCACGGTGCGCGGTTTCGATCAAAAGAT